>OY787667.1:44324960-44388960 GCA_963678985.1 Spisula subtruncata | reverse complement strand
ATGAATGTGTATCTCGAGGGTTGCCCGCAAGACTGTAGTAACTGCATATTTTTACAAAAGTGACTTTTTTATATTTTTGGATACATAATTATGTTTTACATAACTGCAAAAAGTAGTTTGGCTTCATTTGTATAAAAAAGTACATTATGATTATATTGCAATATAGTCTCAACTCACGATGAACTAAAAAGTTCCTGCAATACTGTAGTAAGTCAACTTACTACAGTATTGCGCGAATTTTTTCATTAATTTGTATAAAAAATTTTCCTGCAATACAGTAGTAACTCAATGCTAAATAGTCATTATGATGTAATAATGTTTGATGACATCATCAGTTTTCATAGAAGGGTGCATCATGGCTGTATTCAAGCAATATAAGGTACAAAAAATGTACTAAATATAGTGAGGGGTGGCACAACCAGGCAATATAAGGTTATCCATTGAGTCGGGAATGACCGTGTCTGGCACATAGAGCTTTAGTATGTCTTTTCACAGGGATGGTTAGTGGTCCAATTGGCTTGTTGGACTCTGTGGTGGTTAGACTCCCTTATGGCATTAATGAATGGAGGTTTAGAACCATACGAGTGTAACAGGGAGTAAGGGTGTACCCGGTAGTTGGTGGTGGCAGATAGTTTTGATTTAATTACTAGTGGTAAATACTGAAAAGGGCCTTAAGGCTAAGGAATAGTAGCTGTGAATATACCCCATAAAGCCTATGGTAGCTGAAATCAGTGTTTTTAAGTGTCCCTTAGGATAAAATATTGGTGGTTTAGGTTGTTGTAAGTGTCCCGTAAGGTCCAGCTAGTGTTGTCAATTTCAGTATTGATAACCCATTAGGGCCTAGTATTGTTTCAAATGGATTGGGACAATGTATCCCATTTTGGATCTGGTTTTGTTGTAATTGATGGTTAGTACTAATATTAGGTCTTGTGTGTTAACCCTATAAACCTTATAGGGTATGGTATTGCTGTAAATGGTGGTGGGCATTGCTCAAATTCAGTCTTCATTCAGTGGTTATGAGTAGAGCATAGGACCTGGTATGGCTGTACTTTGCTGTCTTAATATTTGGACCCCGGATGGTTCTAAAAAGACTGAATGCAGTGGTGTTTGAGGGCTGCAATTTGTGGGGAGGGGTACCCAATATAGGATTGGTAATGGATTTATTCTATGATTGTACATTCCCCATAGTGACTGGTATAGTTGAACTCTATTATGGTACCCCTTATGGCTTATGCTATTGCTATGGTTGGTTGTTGTGCAATTATTTTTTGGGTTAAGTGCTTTTTTAAATGGGCTTTGTATAGCTATACTCGAAGTTTTGGGTATACCCCATATAACATAAGGTGGCTGTATTTAGCAGTGAACAGAGTTTTGTCCAGCTTGGAAGAAGCTATTTGAGACATCATGTTTGTATACAGAAGAAGTTATCTGCAAATGTACCGACCAGCTAGCAATTGCTGTAAGGCAGACTTTTATTGTTCATTCATCAAATAAACTGAAGGCACTTATGAATAGTAGACTTTACCTAATGTAGTGTCGCAGTGGGCAGTGGATTCTTATATAAGTTGCTGTATATGGAGGCTAATTATACCATGTGGCCTATATTTATGAAGTTATATGCCCTGACTATGACTTAGTATATTAAAATAGTGGCAAATATTATGCAAAAACCGATTTTTCGCAAACACTATTTTCAAAGCTTTCAGTTTGAAAATCAACACACATTTTTTAATGTGATGACCTTCATCTACTTACAACAGGACAATTTATAAGTTATTCCCATTTGCTAACTTAGTCTTTTTACACATAAATGTCTATTTCTAAAAAACTATCAAAGGTACATCCACTTGCAACTTAATTATACACCATGCACCACAAGGGGAGTCCTTACTGAATAGCCTGTTTATTCTATATTAGTTAACCTATATTTATGACCCTATATTTATGAATTACCTGCACATGTTAATCTAAGAATGATCACACTCACAGTTGAGTAAAGGTACTTATATGAACTAATGTGCTGCCTTTTTTGTGAGTTTTATTTTACACATCTTGCAACTACTCAGACAAACAGCAAAATATTACAATAGTTGCCAAAATGCTGATATATAACTGTTAAACCTTTGACTGCGATGACTGAGATACATATAATTGTACTAAAATGCTGCAGCCCCAATTTTTGAATGGGAAAGTGAATTAAGTTCTAAAGCAAATTTTCTCATGAATGATGCCTTCAAGCAAATTATTTTGCCTGGCCTCGGACCAAGCTCTTTATTCGCTATAAAGTACAAGAAAGTCGAGGGTCTATCAATCATAGGAGGTGCCCTTGTTTAGATATTATGTGATTTATACTGATCAACAGTATTTCATGGTTATGTTGTAGGTTATTGCAGGATTGTCTAATGTAAGGATACGGTGATTGGGTAGATTGTCAAAGAAGTACCAATTCAAAACAACTTAGTGATATCAATTTGTTAAAGTTTGACAGACAACACTTTCTACTTAATCAAGAAGTGTGGCAAGTTTCATTGCAATAGCAATATTATAAAGAACACTGACTAAAATTATATAAAAGGCAATGTTGCCTTACAAAAATCATCCTTAAACAGATGTCACATGGTATTGTTGACATGTGATAGCAAGTTTGTGAACCACATTTCATTTCTATACCATTTGTAGTGTAATAATATAAGAGACATTATCAAACATGAGTAATGACGCTCCCCCTTTTGGTAATAGACAGTGCTGAAAATGCTAACCTAAAATGTGCAACACCTCCTATTGTAGTTATAAAGTAACTTTCTCTTGTCTACCTAATGGGATTAATATCATTGTGATCAAGTTTGTTCAGTTGAGTAAATACCTCTGATAGATAATGAGAAACGATTACCTAACACGAAATTTCTTAAGTTAGAAATGGGCAATAACTACGTCAAAACTTTTGATAGTTATCTAATCTTGCCTACATAATTATCAATGAAATCCCAAGTGAGTCATCAATATAATCAAGCATGTTAAGTCACTACCAAAATACTAAGACATTTAACATAAATAAAAAAAAATCAAATTAAGTTTCAGTGAGGTACCCTGTAAAAAAAATCCAGAATTTCCTTCTGCTTGTTTATACAATGGGGTCATCATCTTAATAAGTATCACTAGTTTCAAGAAAATATCTTCGATAATATTTAGTGATGCATGTATTTTTTACAACAACAAGAGCTGTCACTAGACAGCGCGCTCGACTATTCGCAGCCATTTGTCAGAAAAAATATAAACTTTTCAATGCAATATCATTGATAGTAGGTGAGATATGGTTTGAATGTAACTTGCATGCAAAACTTAAGTTAACCAAGGAAAGTCTAAGTAAAAAGGGGCATAACTCGAATTAAACTAAAAATGGAGTTATTACAATTGACCAGTACCATTGACTAATGATGATAAACAAGTGTTATAAGTTTCAATGCAATATCATAAATAGTAACTAAGATATGGCGTGAATAGAACTTGCATGTAAAACTTGAACTAATAAACTCCTATGTTAAAAAGGGGCATAACTGAAATAAAAAGATAATAGAGTTATTGCCCTTGACTGATACCATTGACTGATGATGGTAAACAAGTGTTGTAAGTTTCAATGCAGTATCATGGATAGTAGCTGAGATATGGTCTGAATGAAACTTGCATGCAAAACTTTAACCAAGAAAATTCTATGTTAAAAAGGGGCATAACTCAAATAATAATCATAATAGAGCTATTACCCATGACCGGTACCATTGCCTTATGATGGTTAGTAAGTGTTGTTAGTTTCAATGCCATAGCACAGATACTATTTGAGATATGGCCTTATTAGTAACTTGCATGCAAAACTTTAACCAAATTTTCTAAGTAAAAAAGGGCCATAATTTGCATTAAATTCATGCAAGAGTTATCTAACATGGTTGATTACATGACAGGGAAAGCCAGTGCAAAGTTTCAATCCAATATATGCACTGGTTATTGAAATATAACCAAGGTTAAAGTTTTGCATGTAAAACTTTAACCATATGCAACGCCGACGCCGACGCCGACGCCGACGAACAAGTGACTGTAATAGCTCTCATATTCTTCGAATAGTCGAGCTAAAAATGATACACATTCTAAGTTTAAATATAAGTCCAATTAAGAGCAAATAACCCTTGAAATACACATCACAGGGTTATCTCCCAAATTGTAATGGATTTCTCCTTTGATTGTGAACATGTATTCCAAGTTCGAAGTGAATACATTGATTGGTTTTGACAAATGTAATTTACAACAAAAATGAGCAACATTTCGAAGCTTTACATTCAATCAAGGGAAGATAACTCTGGATATACACATACAACATATGTTAGATATATTGCTGTAATTAAATATTACTGAATGACCTTACTGTGATAATGAGTTAATGAGTACAATTGTTCAAGTTTTTAGTGAAAACATTAAGTTTTGAGAAAATGGACATCAAAGAAAGCCACCCCTGACGCAAATGACCATGTCAAGGTAATAGTTCTTTTGTCTACAGAAGTCAAGCTAAAAATAACAAAAATATAAGAAGGCTGTCAACTTCTTACAAATCCATAGAGTTATGTCACTTGCCTAATGCAAAAGACTGATGATAGTTCATATTTGCCCCAAGTTACATTGAAATAGCTTTGAATGTAAACAAGATATCAGACTTCAAGAAAAACTATTATCACAATTTTGTAGTTACAAAGGGCCATAACTCCTTACTATACCATCCTAGAGTTATATATTGCATAAATTTATCTAGTACTGTTGACTATAGATAGTAAATTAAGTTAGTTTGTCAACTTTCATAGCAATAATATTAATAGTAAACAAAATATTAGACTTGATAAAAATTGATCCAATGCCTAGCGCAAATATTTATGGTTAGATAGATGAACAAACAGTTAATTGTAATTATATGCCACACTGTAGTCATTAAAAACAAAATATATCTAAAGTATTTATGTTTTTTTCTATTAGTTATAACACTTACTACTGTATTGCAGAGATTTTTTTATATAAAAACTTGAATATATTCCCTGCAATACTGTAGTAAGTTGACTTACTACAGTATTGCTGGAACTTTTTGAACCCGGTCATGCGAAATTTCAGCGCAATAGTGTAGTAAGTCAAGAAATTCTTCAAATTAGCTTTTTTCATCCAGATATTTTAATTTTCATATATTCATAGGTTTTTGTTCTCAATTCTTTACAAAATATTGAAAAATTGCATTAAATACATTTAATTTGGAAAATGTGGGAAGTTTTTTGCTTCTCCTGAATAATTTCCAAAATTGCACTTACTACAGTCTTGCGGGCAACCCTCGATCTGTATTAGTAGAACTATTTCCTAGGTAAGTATGTGTAACAACATGTCTCCAAACACTCATTGCTAGGTAACGACTGGTTACAGACTGGTATACCTATAGATTAATGTATATCTGTGTTAGTAGAACTATTTGCTAGGTAAGTCTGTGCAAGACTTGTCGGTCAGGTTACTGCAAAGAATTGGTAGGCAATAACCTGCAAACATGTTGGTCAACACACATAGTGTGGTTGATTTGACATCAAGCTGATGAATAAATCCTTACTATGCTTCATTCACTGATCAAATATTGGTGTATGAATACAGTGCTGGTATTCACAAAGCATCTTAAGGGAAAACTTAAATGTTTTTACTTTAGTTAAAAAATTGAACTGCGCATATATATATATATATATATATATATATATATATATATATATATATGTATATTTCTATTTTCGTAGTTATGTCGAATTCCATGGATGGAATTTGGACAAAATGTCGATCCGTGTGGAATGTCGAAGCGAAACTGGTACGACCTTACGTTTGACCTCTGCTAGACCTTTTATTCGTCGATAATTTCAAAAAGAATTAAAATGAGCCATAGATTGAAAACACAGCTTTCATAGTTATTTTGAATTTTTAAAATCCGAAGCCAACTTTTTAATTTAGAATGTATTGAAATTCGATACATGTATATCGACTGATGTTAAAAACCGTTATGATGTCGAACATGTGTTTTAAGTAACAACATTTTATTCCACGCGCGAAAATAAGTGAATTTATAGCAAAATATCAAAACTCTTTTGTTAGCTTTATCGATCTGTCGGTATATGCATCAGTGTATATTGATTTTAACTGCGTTAAAATGGCGAATTTATCGTGTTTTAACATTTACGTCGTCCATTTTTACTTGTTTTCATTTGGAAATCTCTTTTTTCTTCGTTGTTTTGATAGAATGGGGTTTTATGTACGCTAAGTTGAATCTGAATATTTTTACTTTCCTTCAGAGACGCTTTGAACACGTTATAAATAATGTATTTGATCATTTTGTTGTCATAATTGCCAATAAAACATACTAGAAGGATTTGTCCTCTTTGTCTGGCGTTCAACATGGGCCTACTTTCCCTAAGATCATCAAAGTATACTTCTGCCTATATAATAAATATTAGGAGGACTTGGTGTACTTTCGTATTACACGAACAAGATAAGACAAACGTTTGATGCAATGGAGCAAAGAAACCATAAACTTTAAGGCGATTATACATCATTCTTAACAACCGAAATCTCTACAGTAATCAATATCAATTCCTGGGTTTGGTATCTATAACTGTGCTCACAAGCTTGACAAATCGTATACCTAGTCTTTTCTAATTCTCAACTCTACAGGGGCTTAGGTACTAGAGCACATTGCGGCTGGCAGCATGTTGATGAATCCATTCGCCAAGCTATGTTGTTTTTTTGATGATCAGGGCTTTCATGCCTGCTATGCCAATTTCACCTCTATTATAACTTAAAGACTCAATAAAGCGTGCGAAAATATGAGAACGAAAGAGGTGGCACATCTTGACAGAATCGTGTTGGTACCGTAAGGAATCGTTACAGCACCGTAGTAAAACAAAATTTCAACCAATTAATCTTAGAGCTACACGATATCTTCCAATCTAGGGCATCGTGGCTGACGGTAAACGACCATTAACAAACATACACCGGATTAGTAGATCGTGTTAAATTATGTTTAAGATATTGACCAACGTAAACGTTTTCACTTTGAAACTGGCATATTATCCGCACTTAGCTCACCCCTTATGTGTAGCAGTCTGATTTGGCAGTACCTCATGTTGTTGGGGAGATGATCTTTTCACTTGATCCATATGATCTTCTGGTGCACTTCGTCAGTTGGCGTAGGTAAGAAGGTGAAAGAATAATTCCTAGCAGATACTTTTCTGGTATTTTGTAGAGTGCCGAGAATACGACGAATCGTCCAGAGCGTCGCGGTACTGGAAACGCATTGGAACGTACCATGTCTTAGGAGTGCGTCACAAATCGCAGGGGTCTCTACAATGACGTACTACGTTCTGTTACGCTAAGGTTTGAGAAGTTCCAATGCGCTCAACTACGATTAGCACGTTCCACCACGCTCGGTGGCCAAATGTTCGACTGTCAAAAGTGTTCTACGCTGTTCACGATGCTCACGATGCTCACGATGTTTTCGTCTGAAGCACGTAAGTAAGAGATCATCCGTATTTTTCGTCTGTTAAAATGGTCTAAGATTTCAATGGATATGACAGTTGTGTGATACAAGGAATCAAGGTTAATGTACCTTATCTATGTCCGAATGAACTCATTGGCTCCCAATGTGCCCGGTTTACTACACAGATACTCGTGACATGTGTATTAGTGTCTAATCAGTTAATCTATAATTTTATATACACCACTAATAAGAGTACAAGAAATGATCAAGTTCCCGGTCGATATAAGAGCATGTGCACTCTCTTTTCATAGTAAATACCCAATTGACCGGAGTGCTAACTTGAACAATACGTAGAGAACAGTGCAGCGGGTGCACAATACTTAAATAAAAGACTAAAAAAAATATACTGGAATTACCAAACTCAAAACAAGTATGTGTCAAATATGATTTACTTTCAGCCGCCATGGTTATCTTGGTTTTCCGGAAGGGGATTCAATAGTGTTGTATTTACTTAAATGTTTGTTCCTTCGGGTTAAACGCCGTGCCTTACCATTAATGAACATCTTTTTGGATTACGGCGACCGATTCACCTTATCAGTTTTCTTGCCTAGGACATAACCCGGACTAAGTAGCCAGTAATAGCTACGTAAACACGATTACACAAGCAACCAGCAACCTAAAAAATGTGGAAGAAAATCGACAGTTTCGTAGAATGGTAATATATACTTGCCACTACCTGTAATCCAGCGCATATCGCCGGTTAAAACCCCAGTGCTTAACAACCACCGAACCACGATAGCAGCTGTGTGTATCATGCACTTATACCCGATCCCTTCGTATATAGACAAAGTTATAGAATCCAGTTCAAAATTGATGAACGAATAGTTTTAGAACTTGATTCCTTTAAGACTAGTCTCCTGCTTTTTGTCTGTCCATACAAAATACGAAATTGAACCTCGTCGACAACCGATTAGCTTTGGATGAAATACAAATTTGGTTATTGAAAACAGCAGTAGTATAATGCATGTATGTTTTAGTGCAATGGATACATTTTACGGGTAATTGAAGAATTCATTTGATTGTAATCTGACTGTTACTATATTTAGAACATTTTTTCTAAAGTTTGCCTTTATGTCTGTTTTTCTCTTTTAAAATTCGACTTAACGAAGTTACTCTTTATGTCTGTTTTTATCATTTTACATTCGACCTTACGGAGAACCACTTTATGTCTGTTTATTCTATACAAAATAAGACATTCTTATTGCAGTCCAAGGTTTGAATACAGACCAGCTTCGAATTATAAAAGCGGCGAATGTAGAATACAGATCAAGTTCCGACTTTAACATTTGAATTACTTACAACAAGATAATATGTGTACGTTGCACATTATCTAGTCGAATTATGGCTAAACGTGTCATTTTAACGCATCAAGGAGACATCGTGTCTAATGTAATAGACGCCTGCACACAAAAAGGCATCAAATGAACTGTCAGTGATTCCTGTTGTCCTGTCTGGGTATCAGAAAGGACCGCGAAGAAATTGTGCAACGGTGTTAGAAAATCAAGACGTAACAAAATCTCATTTAATCACTTAGATTACCCCTTCTGTGTAGCAGTCTGATTTGGCAGTTCCTCATGTTGTTGTGGAGATGATATTTTCACGTGATCCATATGATCTTTTGATTGAATGTCGTAAGTTATTGGCGTAGGTAAGAAGGTGGAAGAATAATTTCTAGCAGATACTTTCCTGGCATTTTGTAGAGTGCCTAAAATACGACGAATCGTCCAGAGCGTCGCGTTGCTGGAAACGCATTGGAACGTACCATGTCTAAGGAGAGCGTCTCAAAGCGCAGGAGTCTCTACAATGACGTACTACGTTCTGTTACGCTAAGGTTTGAGAAGTTCCAATGCGCTCCACTACGATAAGTACGTTCCACCACGCTCCGTGGCCAAATGTTCGACTGTCAAAAGTGTTCTACGCTGTTCACGATGCTCACGATGTATTTTTGTTTTCGTCTGAAGCACGTAAGTAAGAGATCATCCGTATTTTTCGTCTGTTAAAATGGTCTAAGATTTCAATGGATATGACAGTTGTGTGATACAAGGAATCAAGGTTAATGTACCTTATCTATGTCCGAATGAACTCATTGTCTCCCAATGTGCCCGGTTTACTACACAGATACTCGTGACATGTATATTAGTGTCTAATCAGTTAATCTATAATTTGTATATACACCACTTATAAGAGTACAAGAAATGATCAAGTTCCCGGTCGATATAAGAGCATGTGCACTCTCTTTTCATAGTAAATACCCAATTGACCAGAGTGCTAACTTGAACACTACGTAGAGAACAGTGCAGCGGGTGCACTTTTCTTAAATAAAAGACTCAAACACATCTACTGGAATTACCAAACTAATAACAAGTATGTGTCAAATACGATTTACTTGCGGTCGCCATGGTTATCTTGGTTTTCCGGAAGGGGATTCAATAGTGTTGTATTTACTTAAATGTTTGTTCCTTCGGGTTAAACGCCGTGCCTTACCATAAATGAACATCATTTTTTAAATACGGCGACCGATTCACCTTATCAGTTTTCATGCCTAGGACATAACCCGGACTAAATAGCCAGTAATAGCTACGTAATCACGATTACACAAGCAACCAGCAACCTAAATAATGTGAAAGAAAATCGACAGTTTCGTAGAATGGTATTATATACTTGCCACTACCTGGAATCCAGCGCATATCGCCAGTTACAATCCCAGTGCATAACAACCACCGAACCACGACAGCAGCTGTATGTATTATGTACTTATACCCGATCCCTTCGTACATAGATATAGTTATAAAATCCAGTTCAAAATTGATGAGCGAATAGTTTTGGAACTTGATTCTTTTAAGACTCGTCTCCTGCGTTGTGTCTGTCAATACAAAGACACGAAATTGAACCTCACCGACAACCAATTAGCTTTTGATGAAATACAAATTTTGATATTGAAAAGAGTAGTAGTATAAAACATGTATGTTTTAGTGCAATACGTACATTTTACGGGTAATTGTAGAATTAATTTGATTGTAATCTGACTGTTACTATATTTAGAACATTTTTTCTAAAGTTTGCCTTTATGTCTGTTTTTCTCTTTTAAAATTCGACTTAACGAAGTTACTCTTTATGTCTGTTTTTATCATTTTAAAGTCGACCATACGAAGAACCACTTTATGTCTGTTTATTCTATACAAAATTAGACATTCTTATTGCAGACCAAGGTGTGAATACAGACCAGCTCGGCGAAAGCAGACCCAGGTTTGAATACAGACCAAGCTCTCACATCGACATTCGAATTATAAAAGCGGCGAATGCAGAATACAGATCAAGTTCCGACATTAACATTTGAATTACTTACAACAAGATATTATGTGTACGTTGCACATTATCTAGTCGAATTATGGCTAAACGTGTCATTTTGACGCATCAAGTACAAGACATCGTTTCTAATGTATCAAATGAGCTGCCAGTATCCTGGAATCGGATGGAAAATCATAATCGATTATTGGTTTGGCACGATCGATTATCGATTATAATCGATTATTTTTCCAATACAAAATTGTATGCCAAAATGTATGTTAAATGTAGTAGTTTCTTGCCTATTACCTATTTGAGACATTATACAATAAACGTTATCATTATAAGTTAGATACGTTCTTAAGTATGCAAATTATTAAATCGATGACACCGTGTGCCTGTCTAGATAATCGGTTGTGTGAGGATTTTCGATTATAATCGGAACAACACTAAGTGCCAGTGATTCCGTTATCCTGTCCTAGGAAATTGTGCAACGGTGTAAGAAAATCAAGAAGTAACAAAATCTCACTCGATTCTTTTGACCATGATGTTGTTCGCAGATGATATTGAATACAACTTAACTGCCAACTATGACCACTAGTATTCCTTAAGAGAAAGTAGTAATATTCCTGCATGCATATCGGACCTGAACAAAATATTGCGTTGGAAGAAATGTGTTGAAAACATAAAGTTGCTGCTGGAGAGGAGCGGTATTGTTTACCACAGAATAAGATATCTGATGCAAATGTGCTAAATATGGAAAGACGAATAGGAACAAATTAATTACATTTATTTTGTTAACATTGAGAACACTTGAATTTAAATACGCTATGTCACTGTTATGAAACAGTGGAATTAGTTAACGAAAGTTTTGATGGGCACTCGTACAACTCCCTGGCCGATTTAGTGTCCACGACCGGGGCGCTTGGATTCCAAAATCAAGTTTGCCGTAGCGCTAACAATATCATTTGCACTTAAATTTCTAGGCGACTAATGAACCCAGCCGTGACTAAAACATACCTTATCGCTTATCAATTTTCCAGATGAAAGCACAATTCCTGTGTTGAAACTTTGAATTAAATTAATACAGAGTAGTTTGTATCTATTATAGCTCACCTCAGCACAAAGTGCTCAAGGTGAGTTATTGTGTTCACTCTCAGTCCGTCTTCCGTCCGCTCGTCCGTCCGTTCGTCTGTCTATATGTCCGTCGTCCGTCCACACGTTTAAACGACATCTCCTCTCAAACCGTTTGGCCAATTTTAATAAAATGTTGCAAGAATGTACGTGGCATTAGTAATTGCTCAAACTATGGCCCTGGGGTGAAAATTGGCCCACCAATGGTCACCACTTTACATAGACTTATATAGGGAAGACATATATAAATCTTCTTGTCTAAAACTACAATGCCTAGAGCTTTCATATTTGGTATGTAGTATCATCTATTGACCGCTACCAATATTGTTCAAATTATGCCACTGGGGTCAGAATTGGCGCAGACCCGGGGGTCACATGTTTTACATAGAATTCTATTGGGAAAACATATAAAATCTTCTTATCTAAAACTACAATGCCTAGAGCTTCTATATTTGGTATGTAGCATCATTTAGTGGTCTCATACCAAGGTTGCCCTAATTATGGCACTGGGGTCAAAATAGGCCTCCCCGCGGGTCACCGTTTTACAAAGACTTATATAAGGAAGCATATTAAAATCTTCTTGTCTAAAACTACAATGCCCAGAGCTTTGATATTTGGTATGTAGCATCATCTAGTGGTCCCCGACCACGATTGCTTAAATTATGCCCCCTGCAGGTCTTCATTAATAATCAGGTGAGCGATATAGGGCCATAGTGGCCCTCTTGTTTTATATTTTAATTTATATTATATTATATTTAATAGCCACACCAGTAACGGGTACACGTGCATATCTTCGTCGAGTCTCTGTAGGTATTAATGCTTTCAGAAAAGGTTATTTCCGGTCAAAAATTTCAGGCTGTTTTCCGAGGTGAATAGTCTTGGAAAATAAGAAATTCTTAATCTCGAAACGGTCGAGCCCAAACGTTTTCTTTTATATTCTTAAACTTTTAAACAATATTCTATGAAATGAAACAAAATTATTGAATCAACGAAGGGAAGTAAACACCCCGAGGAGCGGAGCGACGAGTTTTAGACCATTCCATTTTTCAAAACAAAACAAAAACATCGTGTGCTGCAGTTTACTTTAGCCAACTTTTTTATCAAAGCTATTTAGTCTCCCATCAGTATCATATTGCCGAAACGAAATGGAAGATAAATCTTAGGAGACATGGTATATAGAAATACTTTGCTACAATAAAATAGTGGTATACAACGATTTGATTATCTGTAGGGGTATTAACTGAATGTAAACCTCAACTAGGACAAGGATAACGTCAAGTACCATTACCACATGTCCTTAACCCTTAAAGGAATAGTGATACTTCCTTTAAAAGGGGGATGACTCACAAATGACATAAAGTAACTATCATCATATGAGTTACAAAGGTCGAAGAAATAACATACTTTCTTCAAGAACTTACCATAAAGGTCGAAGAAATAACATACTTCCTTCAAGACCTTACCGTAAAGGTCGAAGAAATAACATACTTTCTTCAAGACCTTACCACACTTTGAAACGGGGCTGTACTTAACCCAGTAGACGGGCGTCTACTTAACCATGAACTTGAGCATGAATAAGCTATAGTAAAATAGTGCGTTTTCAGGGCTTTCTTGAAGGACGGTAGTGTTTTACTGTCTCTGAGCGCTGTTGGCAGTGCATTCCAGAGTTTCGGTGCAGCAGCTGTGAAACATCGGTCACCGTAAGTCACAATCCTCGTTCTTGGCACAACTAGAAGAACGGAATCATTTTGAGACCTTAGCTGTCTTTGTGGAGTATAAACTTCCAACATACTTCTGATGTAACCAGGCGATTTTCCATGTAGTGCTTTGAAAACATGAGTCAAGACCTTGTACTTTACCCTGTACTGTACAGGTAGCCAGTGAAGATCCTTCAGTACAGGAGTGATGTGATTGTAACGCGGTGGCCGTGTGATGAGACGGGCAGCTGTATTTTGAATAATTTGTAGTTTATTCAGAATGATTTTCGGGGTGTCACATAATAATGAATTGGAGTAATCCAGTCTCGATGTTACTAAAGAATTAATCAGGGATTTTGTTGCATCAACAGTCAAGTATTGTCTGATTTGACCTATTTGTCGGATCTGCATGAAACACGACCTTGAAACAGAGTTTACATGTTTATCCATGTCCAAATGTGAATCCAACATTGCACTAAGATTTCTAACCATCGATGATGGTTTAATTACAGCGTCGCCAACTGTCACTGTGAGATTCTCGGCTGTGCTGGCATTCCGTTTTGGTACAAACAGGATTACCTCTGTTTTGTCAGCATTTAGTTTCAGCAAATTATCTTTCATCCAGTGCAAGATATCCTTCAGACAAGCTTCAATTCTTTACAGGGTTTCATCCCGCGAGACACAATCTTTTGGTTTGAACGCCATATATAATTGTGAGTAATCAGCATAGAAATGATGTTGCAATTGGTGTTTTCTACGGATTGCACCGACTGGTTTTGTATACATGGTGTAGTTCTTTGGACCAAGCACAGATCCCTGTGGTACGCTGTAGTTCATAAGTACAGGTTTTGAAACCTCTCCATTTATACAGACAGTCTGGTAGTGGTCACACAAATAGGATTTCATTCACTCTAATGGCTTGCCTGTTATACCAAAATGATTTTTAACTTTGCCTAGTAGAGTGTTGTGATCAATGGTGTCAAATGCTGCTGACCAATCCAGCATTACAAAGACCGTAGTTTTATTCTGGTCTAGAGAGCAAAGGATGTCATTTTGCACACGAAGAAGAGCCGTTTCAGTAGAGTGAAATTTTCTGTATGCTGACTGACGTTCTTCGTGGAGATCATGTAGTGCTAAATACTCTTCCAGTTGAGCATCGACTACTTTGGAAATGAAGGGTAAGTTTGACACAGGTCTATAATTTTTCAGTACATTTTGATCAAGGCCTGGCTTCTTTATCAGTGGTCTACTTCTGGAGCTTTTTAGCCTTGGGTACATAAGCACTTTTGAGTGATGCATTGAATATTCTTGTTAATAATGGTAGTAGTTCATTCAAGCAATCCTTCAACAGCCATGTTGGTATACAATACAATACAATACAAATTCATCCTCTGATGTCGGAGAAAATTCGGGCAGTTGCTCTTCTTCGAAAGTAGTTTCGAATTCAACACTGTCGTTTTGTTGGTTTGACTGAATACTGGAGGCTATTTCAGTACGTATTGCTTCAATTTTGTTAATGAAGAAGTCACTGAAGCTCTGTGCGAGCATTTTAGCAGGTTTACCAGTTGGTAACACAACTTCTTTTTCTTCACCCATCAGATGTTTAGTTATTTTGAATAACCCTTTCTGATCACGACCACAGGCTTCTACCTTATCTGTGTAATAGGATTCTTTGGATTGTTTCAACATTTTGTTGACTACCGAACATTGATTCCTATATATTTCATGATCTATTGTCAATTTAGATTTTCGCCATTTTCGCTCAAATTTTCGTCTCAGATGTTTAGCGTCATATAGATCATCAGTGTACCATGACATGAGGGTCTTAATACTATGGTTTTAGATTTTAGGGGCGCATGTTTGTCAATTAGTGATGGAAGCCCATGGGTATATACCTCAACTAGTTCATCAACGTCTGATATATGCAGTCCACTTTCCAAAATATCTGAGGATTCGATGTCTTTTTTGAATTCATTAATGTCAATAGATTTTAACTTTCTTAGATTCACTGTTTTTCTTATATGGATTGATTCCGGATTAATCGTCAACTAGGTTGAGGACTTCAATGTTGTTATAAATTTGCTTCGATCCGAATTGGAAAGAGAGTCGCGAAATCATGTTCTGGATGGGCTGATAGTCCGAGAGTCTACACACTCACTGTATGCAAGCTGCGCAGCACAATTGTGTGATATTTGTTGTAGGTCTAGAGCATGTGAATGTAAACCTGGGCCCCATCAAATATCGTGCGGTGTCGCTTTTGTAATATCTTCGATTTTCCAAGCGGATACGGACAAAAGACAAACATGTTTAGGTAGACCTGGGAGGCTGGAAATTATCTATATTCCGGGAAAAAATAAAACCTCATACAGTAGGCCTACACTATTACAGTACAGTATAGGTATGTCGTTGATTTTATTAATTTTGAATCAAATTACATGTATGACAATTTCAATGCATTGACTTGATTTGTACAATGATTGCATACATTTGTTATCTCCCTTGGATAAAGCATAGAGTGAGAGGACCAGTATTCGGTCAAAAAGTGTACGTTTTCCAAATTAAAACACACACAGATAATAAAATGCAATAAAGTAACACCTTAAAATAATGACCAAGTCTTTTCCCACGATATTATAAACAAAGCGTCCACATTGACACTGGTTATAGAATAAATCAGGTGCGGTGAAGATACGGATCAAACAGAAACAAAATTGATTATGACGGAACCAGTGCTCGGTCAGTGGTCTATATTTAAGCACATATATATAATTTTATAATAATCGCTGAAAACTGTTTGTTTAACATATCAACTGATAGAATGTAACATAAAAAACAGAAATAACTGCTGGTGATAAAGGCTAATTGTACCAAATAATTGCTTTACTCTATACCACTCACCTTTCCACGTCGTGTTGGATGACAACATTATTACCAGTAATGTATGAGGTTAAGCATTAAATAACTGATTATGATTCATTTCGGCACCATATGAATGAAAAACTATTATAGATTCCAACCAGAACATAAAGCTATGCTTACACCTATTTCATTTGTTGCAATAATTTCTACCGCACTTATTTTATCCAATAGTGCGGAATGTTCATTTTATCCACGAGCCGCGCAGCAAATAAATTACGTCAACAGGTAGGTGGTGTATTTGTTTACAGTCTTTTAAAACAGTCAAAGTGGAATAATGTTCACTTTTTTTCTGTTGACACACAACGTACACATATTTCGTAGTTTAGTTACATGCTAATGGTATCCTTTAGTTAAATATTGGTGGTGTGCCTGTACGAAAATGTAATGATATGCATTCTATATTCTTTCAATGGCGGACATCTGCCGTCTGCAAAATTATTTTTTTTTAAATGCGAGAAGACGATCTGCTGGTGTTATTAGGTGATGAAGGATTGGAATAAACAAAAAAGATGTAAAAACATGGCTAACAACCTTTATTTTTCATATGATTTAACATAATAATCGAACTGACCGCCACTGGGCTGACCGAGCATTGGTCCCCTCACTCTATATAAAGATAATTATAAAAGAAACTGGAGCCCGTGTATATCTACAAATGGGGAGCGGTGGCCTAGAGGTAGGGCACGCGCTTCGGGATCGAGAGGTCCCGGGTTCGATCCCCCTCTGGACCACTGGTTAAAAGCTCTGAGCAAGACCCACAGCTCCACTCCACCATGGTGTAAAATGGTACCTGTGAGGACAGTGTCTATTCCTGGGCGCCGCAGATCGATGTTGGCTGCCACACCACAGGAGAGAAATAGTCTCCCCAGGGAGACACGGGTGTAGGTTTCCATATGTAGCCCAATGACCAGGGGAGTTAAAATGTCAAAGGGTGCTTGAGCGGCCTATCAGCTGAAAAGAGCCCTAGAAAATTGGTAACTTAACTTTTTATATAGCCTAGCTGTTATGTAATATTTATTAAATACCGATTAAGGCGGTGCCTTAGTTCATATTACCTAAACTTCAACATTTGCGTTGCTAAGTCCAAAAAGCCTTATAGACAGATAGAGTTATCTACTCAAGTGCATGTGTTGGGGTCATGATGGTTAACAAGTATGCAAATTATAAAAGCAATATGTCGAAGGATTTGGGAATATAAGCGATCAAACTTGCATCTAAACTTTAACATTCTTGTTATTCTTCCAGTGGTGGAGCTACAAAGGTTTAATTCTCAATACATTTGTATAAAATCAATGTTGGCTATTATCGGTTATTTGTCACTTTTGATTATACTTCAGAACAAACGTCTGGATTGACTTCTTTGATTTGCTTGTGCGACTTAAGGATACCTACAATTTGTCAACAAACTTTTGAATTGAACTACTAGTATTCCGATGGTTGATTCAATGTTTGTTGCAGTTCCCGATAAACGCCTGACTTAACTACTAAGTTAATTTCTGGCAGTTGGCAATTCGAACGTGGGTTGTATCGATTAACTAACTACTAGATGTTTTTTTTATAAATTACGTAATTTCCGAATTAACTTCTGAACAAACTTTTGAATTAACGTGTTAAAGACAGTTGTGAATTCGACTTTGCGTTAAAAGTGAATTGAATTCGACATTGCGTAATCCTTGAACTAATTTCTAAACTTACTTATGTATTAAATTAAGGCAGTTGTTAATTCGACTTCGGGTTGATTTCGATTTATCCTCTGAAATAACTTGTGACCTGATTTGACTTACGAAGAATTGTCTTTTGATGGTTGGGTCTTCTGAATCATCTGTTGGTACATTGTAGTTGTTAATTTAGTTCTCGAATTAAAAGAAGTAGCTTTTTGTAAACGGTTATTGTTATTTGCCAGTCATTATTTCGACTTTGTGGTACATTTATTTTAGTCCGAACAGATGCTTATAAGAATATTGTTAATTCGACCAGTTGTTACTTCTACTTCTGAACCATCTGTTGGTAGTTGTAATTCTGTTCTCCGTTATACCGGTATTGACACAAAACGATTTTACTTCTGAAATAACTTGTGAATTAACTTCTGGCAGTTGAAGATTCGACGTTAGTGAATACTTTCCGAAATATGTTGTGAATTAATTTCTGGCATCGATTCTGCTATATCTTCTTACTAATTTATTGAATAAAACATCTACTAGCATGAGTTAGTTGTTAATTCGACTCTGTGCCATATTCGAAAGAACTTCTTGACTTAAATATTTTTTTAACTTTGGACAGTTGTTAATTCAACTTTGCCACCTGTTATTATGGGAATTGATTGCCGCTATTGTTGACTCAACTGTGTGATACTAGTAGATGTTTGTTATTATTTTTATTTACATATTTTGGTCAATGATAACCCATAAAAGTGCAAGCACTTACAATGGTGTCCTGTATTTTGCTGAAAGGACAGCATGTAGAGTAGACAGTGGGGTATCCGGACGCGCTGTCCTAGCTCGTTCCGAAAAGACACCTTGGTTCTCTAACGTTCCCGGTGCACGCGAGACAACCTCTGGGTTGCTAACCAGTTCATTTCTAGTTGAGCGGGAAACACTGAAAAGAGTTCCATAAATAACCAAGTACCCCGGCCGAGGATCGAACCAGGGGTCTCACTGGCTATCCGCTCGACCACCGTGTCACCCTAATTATTTCAAAGTTTCATATTAATGCTGCTGACATTTATTTATTTGATATTGCGTTATTATCGAAATAAATTCTGGACTAAATTCTGTACGGAAATACGGTCATTTAGACGTTTGAAATATTTGGAAATTAAATATTGACATAAAACAGTGTATTTAATCTGTTAAAGTTTTATTTTTTTATTTTTGTGTAATATCGAGTAAAAGTGTGTTGAGAAGTACATTGGAAACTGTCGAAACGTCGAATTAGGATATGGAAGATGTCAATTCAGTAGATAGTTAAAATGTTAAATCAAAAGTTAGTTTGAGAACTATTCAGATTTTTTTCCAGATATTAATTCAGAAGTTCTAAAAAGCTGAATAAGCAATTTGAACTTTCTGTTACAGTAGTAAATTATGGAGCATTAAGTCATAAACTTACTTCTAACATAACTCTCGACAGTTGATAATTCGACAAAAGATGTAATTTCAAATTAACTTCTGAAATAACTTGTTAATTTACTTATTACAGTGTCAAATTCGCCTTCCTTGTAGTTTCTATTTAACTTATTGACTTACCTATGCATAACTTTTGGACAGTCGTTTTAAAAATTGTAAGGAATATTGCTTAAGGTTACAGATCAAATTTGGACCATCAGTGATAAATATCAATTGAAAAATGTGCGTCAGATATTTTCACAAATATAGTGGTAACCATTCGCTGGCTTAGAATGAGAAGTTCGTAAATACAAAATCAATATTCATGTATTGAGAAAACAAGAAAAACTGTCTAAAAACTACTCTTTAAAATATGGAAAACAAACTTTGTAGACTTCAGTTTGGTCAACATGACAAGTTCCGACTTTCCTGAAATAAGGCGAATTGTATGTATTAGGACAGGACCTATTTCGTTGTGCGACCCAGGCTTCACCGCTCCGTACTGTTCATGCGTACAAATATCTTTCATATACAAATGTAAAAGTATATACAAGTGTGTGTGTTTCCTCTTTTATACCAATACAGTAGCCTATAAGTACATAAGCGTGTTTTCGATAGCAGACTCTTAGCTTATCTAGCAAACATGCGAAGCGCATTATTTTTCATAGATAAATACGGGAGGGTTAATGAATATCCGTGTATGTATATGATTACACAAGCACGTAGGTCGATAAGGTTGTTGAATTCGGTAATACGAGTATTGCATTTTCCCTACGCTGTCGTGGCAGCGTGTTGAATAGTCTCTTGAAAACCAAATTGATTTGTGAGACAGAAAACAAACCCTTTTTATATAAGAAAAGAAGACATGAATTACTAAATACTCGAACATATATCCTTAATCATATAGAGGCATCCCCTATTTCCAGCATACGAACATTTAATTACGCAAATAATCGTTTTAATCAGGGTTCAAAATTGAACTATTATATTGTATGTGTCTGGGTATACAATGTTGGCTGCCACATCAACAGGAGAGAAATAGTCTCCTCAGGGAGACACGAGTGTGGATTTTCATAGGTAGTCCAATGACCAGGGAAAGTTAAATGTCAAAGGGTTCTTGAGCGGCCTAACAGCTGAAAAGAGACCTAGAAAATTGGTAACTTAACTTTAACTAAATATTCATCAAAATCCATTGTAATGTTACTTAGATCATATTTGTTATAGTACGTCAACGTTTCTACACAGATCAATTAGCGGATACATGGAAAATGGGTATCCGTGTCTGTAATATTTGACCATTGAGTATGCAGTAATGCTCTTTTTTTAAGTAACCACGGATATAAAACTGTCCCGCATATTTTTGTTTCGCACACTGACCTAGTAAATAAGATCGTAACTGTACTTGTTTTGCAACTTTTCCGTGTAATTCTAGTGTCCTTCGGTCGCCTACACATTACTCTTCATGGTTATTATAATGACGTTTATCGATCGTCGCTCATGCATCAATAATATGCGATAACGTTTGCAATTGTCCACCCGATTTCGAAACTCCACTATTTCGTTTGGACAAGAATTAAAAAGGTATACCATATATGAAAATCTTAAAATTTTGATTCCGAAGTTTACCAACTTTCAAATAGTCGAACTATTTTGTAGTCGAAATTGGCCAATTTTTTCGTAAATTGAGGAGGCATTAGCAAAGTTCGACATCTGTCATTAACATCGTCGTGAAGTGAAATGTGTACAAGACCGAAGGACACCGGGTGTGAGAAATTTTTTGTCAGACATTTTTATCTTTACTCTGTAAAGCTATACTCCAGGTGCAATACGTTGATATTTTTTCGAATCAAATACATTTGACGAATGCTTATATAGACAGTTTGTGGGTATGGATGTATAATTAAAATAAATAGAGGATATTGGTATTTTACGGTATATGATCGTCTGGTAATTCACCGAGTGAGCGGCTGAAGTAATATTTACTCAATTTAGTGATATTTCGTTATTATTCGATGATCCTGCAAGCGTCATCCATAGGCAAAAGTGCGGGATTTTCAATACCGGCTATGTGCGCCATTACTCCTAATATGCGGGATAATATTAATCTACACAGTCTTCAAAAAACTTTCTGTTTCTTGTAAGAAGTTCACAATGTATGTACTTAATGTTCAAACACAACGATTCCCTGACAAAAGTAAAATATAATCTTAACCAAAGGCAAGCTGTCAATTTTATCGATACAATGTAATTCTAGTTAAATGCAAGCCTCTATACTCTTGTATAGTTCTCATTGCTCAATGTTTGTCATCAAATTAATCTAACTAATTTGAGTAACTTTGTGTATTTCCTATCACAGACATGTTGCAAGTAAATTGGAACTGACCATTTAGTCGAAAATAAAAAAGCCCGAATTTCACGCGCTTGAATAGACGTTTTAAAACCATTAATTTTGTGGATGTGATCATTCAAGCGTGACAGACGTTCACCATGAACACTATGAGAACGCCAATTGCAGTGTTAGTAAACAGTTCTTTCAAGTTAACAATTAAAAATAATGAATTTTTATTCATTTGCAGAATTCTTGACGCACAGTATTTAAAAACTAAGCAGAAGTTTTTCGGGCCATATTTTAAAATCGCTTTTAACTTTAAAATCTGCCGAAATTTCTCGGAAGCGAAATATCGCCCTTTGATACCTCATTAAATGACGTCAGTCAATTCCACGTATTTAAACACGTGTACTTGCAGGAAATAATCATAGCTTTCAGCTGATATATCATC
Source organism: Spisula subtruncata (assembly GCA_963678985.1). Taxonomy (NCBI): domain Eukaryota; kingdom Metazoa; phylum Mollusca; class Bivalvia; order Venerida; family Mactridae; genus Spisula; species Spisula subtruncata. Next base: position 44,366,456 of record OY787667.1, on the reverse strand, counting down.
TGTCATTTTAAGGCGTTTCAAAGAAAATTCGACCATTAGATAAAAAGCGCGAGTACAACCTTCAGGTCAAATTTCAACATTCAACACGATATACTGACTCTTGTTCAAATAGTGTACATCAGATCTTCACCAAACTTGGTCAGAAGTTGCATCTACGTGATATCTTGGTCAACTTTCAATATGGATTATTTAGGGTCAATAACTGGTTCACAGGGTCACTAAGCAAGTTTTAAACATTCAGCATAATGTCCGGACTCTCATTCAAACAGTTTTATTCGGATCCTCACCAAACTTAGTGAAACTGTTTATGGGCATAAGATCTTGGTGAAGTTCACTAACCAGCACTATCGCTGAGGCTTTTTTTTTTAGTTATGCCCCTTGATACAGTGTCTGCTCTCTAGGTTGACTGATTACAAATTGACCTTCACCAAACTGGGTAAATATATTTACGGGCACAAGATATTGGTCAAGTTCGATAACCAGCATAATTGCCCCAGGCACTTCTCACTTATGCCCCTTGATACATTGAAAATTGACTAAAAATTAGTAAAAATGCAGTGTGCTGGAAGAGTTTATATTTCTCAGATCACAAGGCTGTCTGGATTTCGATGAAAAATGTGTATGGTGCAACATGTCATATTTATAAAAATTTTGCTTATTTAAAAAAAAATTATTGCCATTATATAATTTGCCACTCATAGTATCCCAAACCTTTAGACGGGCGTATTTTGTGAAATTTTGCACCCTTGTTAAATATCCCAACAGTTTTACTAATTTAATGTAACTTGAGAGTTGTTTATGTTTTTCAGTATGCCATCAAATTGCATCATCGTGAAAGAAGCTGCAGCACATGAAGCAATTTTGGAAGTGAGTAAATCTTGCGAGGTATGTATTCATTTTCATCCTAAATGATATGCCCTTATTTTGTCTGAGATAATTGAAGGCAAATTGTTAGCTTGTTTCTTTTGAAGAAAACAGTCGAGTTATTTTCATAGTCAGATTGTCATTGGCATGAAAAACTTAAACCTTTCCCCTAATATTTGTATCCTTTGACGGCTTCTTACCACACTACACACCATAGTCACACACCAGAGATTTTTTTCCTTCTTTGTTTGGTACCCGTAAAAGGTACCTTCCCAATTAAAAAAAATGACCTGTTTTCCCAATTTCAAAGGAAAAAAATTCCAATCTGGTGCAGATTTTCATAAAAAACAGTTACTTTTTATTTAATTTATTGCAACATTTAGTGCTGAAATAAAAGCCAAAGAGGAGCAGTTGACCTCTTGGTCCATAATGAGACAATATATATTCAGAGAAAATGAAATTTTAAGGACAAAGAATACACTTTATGTTAAAAAAACAAAATCATGAACCACGAATCTCAGTAATGACGATTATTCGTACTCGGATTTTTCAATTTGGTTCGTGATTACCCGAGTATTCGGATACTCACCACAGCCCTACACACGAAGCTCCTTAGGACAATACCTTTCCACACATGTGCCGCTTTGTGACTTTGGCCTCAAAAGCTTGGAAAAATGAGTTAAATAAGCAAATTTTAGCAAACACAAGGTGGACTTTATTCATGATCACACTGAAGATTCTCAAGGACATCTGACATCATGTTACCTAGACCCCACAGTGATCTTGACCTTAAAAATTCTGGAATAATTGACATGGCTTCCAACAGACAAGCACAGCTGCGTGGACCGCTGTTGTTATGAGCCAGTAATTTTTTGCGGCCTGTGTGTGCTGTGTTCCTTAAACGTTAAGAATCATTCTTTTTACATATAAAGAAACTCGGTTGCAGCAATAAATAGTATGTTGTATAATAAGAAATATTGTAGTTCATACTCATTTTACAGATATTATTTAATTATTAATACTTTAATTCAGGTCTTCTTAGTTCGTCGCAAGGAAGAAGGGAATGCGGAGGTCCATTGTTTAAAAGATGATGACCTCTTCACAGTTGGAAAACGTACATTCAAGTGGAAGTACATGAACCAAAGCCAGAAAGGTGTGTGCATTATTTTACTAATTATGTCGCATATACTACATAGTAGTGACATATTGATGAACTCGTTTTTGTTGGTGAGTTGATTGGTTAGCGGATTGGTTGTTTGGTCCTTGATTATTTAAGAAGGACCCAGCTTAGCAAAGCGGGTGCCCTATAGTAATCACTTTGTAACCATCTGTCCGTATGAAAGGTATCAATTTGAAACTTCTTTGGTAAATATATTTCAACAAGGGAAAGTGCAGTGTACAAGACATAAATCTTGCTTAATTAATTGCAATTTTATTAACCCCTTGCAAACGAAGTTTGAGCTTGGTTATATTGGAGTCATTCTGTCAGTCCGTCCGTTCGTCTGCATGCAATGTCACAAGTTTGTGGAGCGAACTTCTTCCACGTTCTTTCAGCAATTGCAATGAAACTTGAAATATGTTATCACCATGAAGTGCAGATGTGCAAGACACAATTTTCATGCCCAGTGATCCACACATTCCAGAGTAATGTGCCCTTGAACTTAGCTGTGTAGTGTATTATCGCAGAGTTATGTCCCCTCGCATTCTTAGTCTCAAAGCAGCGGTGGGGGTATTAGTCACCTCTGTGACAGCTCTAGTTTGAGCAATTGCAATGAAACTTGATATATGTTATCACCATCAAGTGTAGATGTGCAAGACACAATTTCCATGCCCAGCGATTCACTGCATTATTAGTGTCAAAGCGGCAGCAGGGATATTTTTCACCTCTGTGACAGCTCTAGTTTTTCATGGTCACCCAAAGGACCATCAGCTTTTGAAACTTGCTGGTCCAACTGAATTTCAGGTGGTCCTTCTGCCTATTAATATGTTATTTGTTTATTTACAGTAAAATATTGATACTCCTCCTAGAATTTTCATTGGTCCATAGGACCATTCAAATTTCATGAGTTAATGGTCCTGCACAAAAACCACTGGTCTCGGACCTGTGTACAGACCATAACTGCATAGAACCTTGGCCAATTCTAAGATAACGACTAAAGGTCATATTGTTTGTGTGTCATTACCTCACATTTTCCTGTTAAAAATTTTTTTATACATGATACCTCAGTATGTAAGATTATATTGAGGCACACAGCAGTGTGTGTCATGAACCTCACTGTGCATGAGCTTATGTCTTTACAACCTCGCATCCAGTTATGTTTTATGTTTAGGTCTACTTTTCTCCTTAAGTGTCATAGCTATTGCTTTCAAACCTTGTAGCACTTTACAATCATCATGGAGGGACAGGGCAAGCCAAATTACATAATCCTAGCTTCATTTTGACATAATTATAGCCCCTTATTTATTGAACTTTGAACTTCGGAAATTTTGGTTAAGTTTTGTGTTTAAGTCCACTTTTCCACAGTATTAGAAATAATGAGCAGTCTGCACCCCTCTCAGGCAGTGCTGTTGTTATGTATACTGTTTAAAGAAGTTTTTATTCTTAAGACTTGTCTGGTTAACGAAGCCACTCCTTATCAATGGAAATACACTATAATTTCAAAAATTTGTTGCTTGTCTGCAAAAGTCATACTTATTATAATATTTAGCTCATCTTTTTTTTTTAAACCCAGCTACATTTAGATTGTTGTCACCCGAGCATCATCTGCGTCTGGTTAAGTTTTATGTTTAGGTCCACTTTTCTCCTAAAGTATCAAAGATATTGCTTTCAAACTTTACACTTACTAACCATCATGAGGGGACTTAGCAGGCCAAGTAACATAACTGTAGCTTGCATTTTGACAGAATTATTGCCTCTTAATTGACTTTATGTCATAGGAATTTTTGGTTAAGTGTTGTTTTTAGGGCCATTTTTCTCTTAAAGTATCAAAGCTATTGCTTTTAAACTTTAAACACCTGCTATCCATCATGAGGGGCAGGTCAGGCCAAGTCACATAACTCTAGCTTGCATTTTGACAAAATTATAGCCCCTTAATGGACTTCGAACTAAGATTATTTTGGCTAAGTTTTGTGTTTAGGTACTTTACTCCTTAAGTATCCAAGCTATTGGTTTTTAAACTTGAAACAATAACTATCATGAGGGACGGAGCAGGCCAAGTGACATAACTCTGGTTTGAGTTTTGACAGAATTATAGCCCCTTGTTGGACTTAACACTAAGGAGATCTTAGTTGAGTTCTGTGTTTAGGTCCACTTTTCTTATTCATCTCGCCTGCTCCCGCCAGGTGGTGCTTTTGTTACCTTAAAATTATTATTCAGCAGATAAATAATAACTTTTTTGTTTTTTCAGATAACATGTTGGAAGATTCTTCAATAGATTCTATTAGCAAAGTGATCGAAAATGAGACTGAAAATGATCTTGAATTAGAATCTAGCAAACAGACCTCAAATGATACTGAAGATATGACAATAAACGATTGTGAATTAGAATCTAGCAATCATACCTCAAATGCTCCTGAAGATATGACAATAAACGATTGTGAATTAGAATCTAGCCATCATACCTCAAATGGTCCTGAAGATATGACAATAAACGATTGTGAATTAGAATCTAGCAATCATACCTCAAATGGTCCTGAAGATATGACAATAAACGATTGTGAATTAGAATCTAGCAAACAGACCTCAAATGGTCCTGAAGATATGACAATAAACGATTGTGAATTAGAATCTAGCAAACAGACCTCAAATGATCCTGAAGATATGACAGTAAACAATTGTGAACTAGAATCTAGTAAACAGACCTCAAATGGTCCTGAAGATTTGACAATAATCAATTGTGAATTAGAATCTAGCAAACAGACCTCAAATGACCACGAAGATGTAGAATCCAGCAAACAGACCACAATAGCCATTGAAGATGGGACAGAAAATAATCTTGAATTAGAATCTGGCAAACAGACCTCAAATGACCCTGAAGATGTGACAATAAATGATCTTGAATTAGAACCTAACAAACAGACCTCAAATGACCATAAAGATTTTACAAGCGATTGGTTTCCAGAATCAGATCAAGAAACTATGGATGACAGTGTAAATGATCCTGACTATGTGGTTGAAAAAGGATATTCTGACTCAAATGAAGATAATGACTATGACCTTTCAAACCATAAGAATGATTTTGTACCTGACTCGTCAAGTGATGTGTCAGATACAATTCCTCCAATCACAAGTTTACCGGCTCTCGAGAGGAAGCATACATCTCTTGATGATTCGAAAGAAAAACCTCAGAAACGAAAAAAGCCAAGGGAAAACACAGGTAATCATAGCCTTTCTTCAGCATCAGCAAATGTTACAGTACAGGCTACCAATAATGCTGTTGGCAGAAGAAAATGGGACAAAACAGAGTACTGCCTGTACTGTTCAAAAGGTTCAACAAATGTAACCAAGCACTTCTTAAAGAGCCACAAGGCAGAAACAGATATAAAGCAAATTTTGGATTTGTCCAAAGGGTCAAAGGAGAGAAGCCAAGAAATATTGCGAGTTAGAAGAGCCGGTAACTACCAACACAATTGTTCTGTTTTAAAAGAAGGCATGGGTGAAATAGTTGTTGTCGCAAGACCAAATGTTGAAACAAAACCTGAAGACTACCTACCATGTGAATGCTGCTTAGGTTTTTTTCTAAGGGACAGTTTATGGAGACATAAACAAGTGTGTCCATTTGTTGGGACGGGGCGCAAGTCCAGAAATGTACAAGCTGAAGCATCCCTTCTTCTACCTTCCTCCGTAGATATACATGAAGGATTGAAATCCAATGTTTTCAGTAAGATGGCCTCTGATGAAGTTACCATTGCTGCTCGAGGTGATAAGATCATAGTGAAGATTGGAGAAAAACTTTACCACAAACATGGGCACTTACCACACCTTCGTAATCATGTAAGTCAAAAGATGAGAGAGCTGGGTCGGTTTTTGATTTGTGCTAGAGAGCAAGATTCAAACATCATTCGTATAAGTGACATACTTGTTCCAGAAAAATTTCCACTGGCTGTAAAATCTGCAAAGATTTTATGCAAATTTAATGAAATTGAAAATAGTTTCGGAAATCCCTCCCTAGCTCTGAAGTTGGGACATATTCTTAAAAAATGTGCCAAACTTTTGAAGTGTGAAGCACTTATCAATGCGGATATGGAGTTGGGAAAGAAAGCTGATGGATTTTTGACCTTGTGTGAACAGGAGTGGACAGATGAAATTTCATCTTGTGCTCTAAGCACATTGACAACTGCAAAAATGAACAAGAGGCAAACATTGCCATTATCAGAGGACATTGTTAAACTCCAGCAATACTTCGATAAAAGAAAAAGGACACTGACAGAAACTCTTACAAAACAATTTGTGAAATCAGATTGGGAAATGCTGAACATGATGACTTTGGCAGAACTTGTTTTATTTAACAGGAGAAGAGGTGGGGAAACACAAAGAATGCGCGTTCAGGCATATGTATCAAGAATGAAGAACCCTGAATGCCCTCCCCAGGAAGTAATGGATTCCCTTTCCACAACTGAAAAATGCCTACTCAAAACCCTCTCCAGAGTTGAGATCAGAGGAAAAAAAGGTCGAACCGTGCCTGTGCTGATACCAAACAAACTTCAGAGAAATATTGATCTTCTAATACAACAACGTCAGGAGGCAGGTGTAGCTAAGGAAAATGAATATGTTTTTCCTAGGCCAAACTTTGGATCGGTAGAACCACTGAGAAGTAGTGATGTTTTAAGATACTTCGCAAACGAAGCTGGATTAAGCAACCCAAAACACATAACCAGCACAAAGCTACGAAAGCATGTGGCTACAGTTGCCCAAGTTCTGAAATTAGACCAGAATGATCTGGAAACTATGGCTAGTTTCATGGGCCATGATATCAATGTTCACAGATCCTTCTATCGTCTTCCTCAAGAAGTTTTGCAGGTGGCGAGAATGGGGCGGCTCCTTACAGCATTCAACAATGGAACTGTCGGGCAATACAGTGGGAAGTCAATTGATGATATTTCATTGGAAGAGGGTAAGTGAAACTGAAGTTGTTGTTTCCAATATGGTAATTTTAGTTCATTCATATAGACCAGGGAAATTATAAGAAATATTCAGTTGAGATAAACTGCTGCATTAAATTTTGCCATCCGTAACAAGCTCATCTGGTTTTCTTTCTTTTTGGAAAGTCCAGGTGTTGCCATGTTTTTTCCATTTTTTATAAACTTATTATGTGCTTACCTTTATACATACTTGTTCATTTGTATTATTGTTGTGGACCATAATGAAAATTGGTTCACCAATTATGTTATCCACCGAAAATAAAGACGTTATTATTATTATTATTATTATTATTACCTGTTGCTTTTTAAACCTATTTTTTGGCTGTTTACTACTTTGTGGTCAGGTGAGCTTTTAGATACTTCTGGATGTCTGTCGTCTGTCCGTCAACAATTGAGACTGTTACTACTCTAGCATTCACATACCTTAAGGTATAAGACTGGTCACATGCCATTTTTTTCTGCTCAGTAACTTTTTTTTTAAATATGATTTTTTGTAAGTTAAACATGTCTGACATTGATCGAAGAAAAAAAATTGGAACCCTATGCGGGTTTTTTTTTTCGTAATTTCTGTTTGAAGCGGTATACTATAAAATGTTTCGACAATTTTTTTATATTTTTTTAAGGGTATATGGGGCTCTAATTCAATAAATTTCTTTGAAAATATTACATATATTACCACAATAACTGCCAAGTTATTTAACATAATAATTCAGGCTACTGAAAACAACATTTGAAAGAGAAAATAATAAAAATTCAGATTTTTTCCCCCATTTTAGCATGTAATGATAGCCGAAATAAAAAATCCACAAAAATGACTCATTTTTATAAAGGTAATAGCAAATTTTAAAAAAATTGGCTCAATAAATGTTTTTGCTTTTTTTATATTATTTAGAGTCACCAATGGTGATAACAAAATCCTAAAAAAATCAGACCTCTATGCGGGATTTGTTTCAAAATAGCAAATTAAAATGCTAACATAACCCCAATTTCAAAGAAAAATCAGATTTTCTGCTTTTTTCAAATAATTTTACCAGTTTTTTGCATTGAAGTTTCAAATACAATAGTAATGTTACATTTTAATGACAATGTAACAAAATAAGACACAAATTTTCTATCTAAATACAAAAATAATGATAAAACAGGGATTAATCAGTACCCCACCCACTTATTTTAACATTATTCTTCAATAATCATGCCATTTACTTTTTATTGTTCAATGGATTTCATATTACATTGGGAAAATGATAAACTATGATAAGAGGATATGATAATTGTATGAACTAAGTTCTTCACTCTAAGGTCAAGGTCATATAAAAAAAGGTCAAAGGTCAAATATCTGAATAAATTTAACAATTTTATCCTCATTGATACTTGTTTCTGTCATTCAAAGAAACTATAAAAACAAGATGTTTGTATGATGATGTCCTCGTGGCAGTTAAATAGTCGAAACGGTTAAGGTCACAGTGACCTTGACCTTTGACCTCAAAATCAATAGAGGTTATCTACTGGTGCCGCCCAACCTCCACGGAAAGTCTGACGATCATAGGAAAACCGTTCTTGAGATATTGAATGGAAACTATTTGGTCTATTATCGGCTGACAGACAAGAGCAATGCAATATACCTCCTAATCAACAATTGGGGGGGGGGAGTCAATGCTCTTTTAAGCAAAGCCAATAGTTACTTCTTTGGTTTTGACAAGTTGATCTATTGTGTTTACATATTGGAAATAACAAAACAATTTCTAAGAATTTGATACACCAGGATACAGGTTTGATACCTGTAGGAGCCAGAGTTGATCATAAGCCCCTAAATCTGTATCAGGTAAGAAACTTAGAAAGCGTTGTTGAACAGAAACCACATGGTTTACCGACTAACCTATCGACTGACACATGCAAAGCAATATACCTTACCCCTTCATCAAATATATCGGGAAGAAAAAAATGGGAACCTTTAAAAGTTGTAAAAATAATTATAAATTCATCAATATTTATTTTCAAACAAATGATAGTATTCAATAGATTTACAATGCATGCTGAGGGTAAGAATACATGTAGCAATAGATTATAACAATACCAACAAAAATAAGTACAGTATGTTAGTTAATATTTGTTATGTTTTTATTTTTTCATAGTTTCTAGGGAATCCGAAAGTCCATTTATATATACTTTCAAAATTCATTCATCTGCTACTGAAATTTGGGAAATAATAATCACAAAAATATGAAGTGATTTTCAGATGTCTGTAAATTATCTGTGACTTTAGAAAATAATATTTTCTACACTGATTGTTTGTACACTTGTAACTATGAATGATCTAAATGCGCGTTTGTGATCAACTGGTTCATTTCTCCACGTCAAAAGGCAGGTCACACTTGTTTGACATGATCATCTAATCTGCAATGATATAATTTTATGCAAACATATCAAATTCATTATAATATAATAAAAGGCAATAAAAACAAGATAACAGGAGCAATGATCACATGACCATCCCCGCTTTATGTTGCTCAGTAACAGATGTTTGCTTGTATTATGGTAAGTGTTTTCTCAAAACAGGTCATGATATAATTACAGTAGTATTCATTCACTTCAATCAACTCAATACTTTTTAACTTGCGCTCCAGACAAAAGCTATTTTCAATCAAATAAAGGGAGATAATTTCATGACTAGAGTGATAGTTCTTGAACCACTTCTGTTAGTTGCACTTATTCACATATTAAATTTCAAATCAAAACATCAAAAAGTTTTAGAGTTATATTCTGAACAAAGAATATAATAAAATTCAATAAGGGGAGATAAGTTAACAAAAGCACCGCCTTGCGGGTGCAGACGCTCATCTGATATATGTCACTGTCAAAAGGCAGACAACCTTAGCATGAAGTATGACAGAGTTATGTGTTCTGCTTTACCTAAACACAAAACTTAACCAAGAAATTTTCTAAGTCCAAAAAGGGGCAATAACTCGCACAAAATGCAGATCATAGTTATGGTTCTTGCTTGACATGGTCACGTATTGATGGTGAACAAGTGTTGAAAGTTCCAAAGCAATAACTCCGATAGTTTAGGAGAAAAATGCACCTATACACAAAACTTAACCAAGGCATTTTATTTTCTAAGTCCCAAAAGGGGCAATAATTCTTACAAAATGCAAATCAGAGTTATGGGTCTTGCTTTACCGGCACAGGTATTGATGGTGAACAAGTGTTGCAAGTTTCGAAGCAATAGCTTTGAAAGTTTATGAAAAAAGTTTACCTAAACACAAAACTTAACCATGCAACGCCAACACCAACACCGATGACGATCAAGTGATGACAATAACTCTTTTTTTTTTCAAAAATCCAATGAGCTAAAAACTGTACTACATTGAGTAACGGTTCTTGGTCACTGCATCTGCTGTGACTCTGTAAGGAATAATAGTATGTACCCATTTCAAGCAAGGAATCAAGATTTATTGGTGATACAACTTGTGTACAAGTTAATCAAAATCATATCATAAGTAAAATTGCAAATTACCAATGGTAGTTGTTCTTTGACTTCTTTCTGCAGCAGGGAGTCTTGATTACACTTTGTATCTATTGGATTCACATCTCATGGAGTAGAGAGCATTTTGCCGCATGTAAACAGCTCTCCATTTATTATTTCATGATGGCATTTCCAAGCGCCAAAACAATGTACTGCAAGCATAAGAGAAATAATTATTGAAAATGTATTACTATTAGCATGTATGTCTGAATTAAAGAAAATCCTAAGTTTGCTCTTGGACATATATTCTATCAACATCATGGGACAAAATCATGAAATTAATTGTGCGACGTTGTACAAAGGTGCTCTGATTTACCGGGAATTGACCTTAGAGGGTTGGCCACATATATAATATATAACAAATTTGAAACAAGTACAATATATATATTAGCAAATAGTTTTGCTGCCCATGGTTCTTACACCAATCTCACAATTAAATTAAAGAAATTTTCAAGGTAGAATGTGAATATTCAAGGCCTTTTTCAAATCCTTGACCAAGGAAAATTTACAATTGAATTAAGACCCTTTGTGCAAGATAAATATCAAACTTTAATAATTTAAGGGTTGACAAAAAATTGGGTTTTTAGCATAAAACCCAGCCCAACAGGAAATATTTTCAAGCAGCGATAGGCTACCTGTAAAATTAGTATATCAAGCATTGAAAGTATTACAGTACCTCATTATTTACCTATATAACTGTCAACAATCAATAGTATATCACTATAAATGTGCAGTATTACCAAATGTTTCATTTTTATTGAATAATTAGTCTTTTTATAATACTTTAATAGATAAACTGTGGCAGTCAAAACATAGCAATAACCATTGCTTAGTATAACACAGTTACCTGCAATATAGCAATAGTATCGTATCGCAATAGCAAAAAGTATTGCCTAAGTCAAAATTTTCCCCAATGGTCAACCCTTCTAATATCTGGCTCTAAAATTTGCCCATTAAGGAACCCAGCACAACCCGAATTATGGCAATTGTCATGCAGTACAGTAAATAAGTCAGAACCAACCTAGATATACTGAGCCACAAGTTTGGGTCAGTTAATCCACATTTTCAACATGCCTTCATTAAGTTCAATGTGCGTCATAATCATTTCTCTTTTTGTTTATCCGTGTTCCTCTCAATGTCGTCAATCATCATTCAATGATAAGTTGGTCGGATCATACATTTATCACTTCACTAGAACTCCAGACAGCAGGTCAGGTGTTGTCTGGTGATTTCATCAGTGGACATATAGGTCTATAACCATGACACCTGAAAACATTTATTATTGCAAATTCGCAGACAGAGAGATGTACACAGTTGGCCTGTATTCTTATTGTATTGTGCTGAGAGAGCCATGCTTTTACCTTCCAAGGTCCAGATTTCCCCCCACTGCCAGGGCCGAGGGAACTGCTGAAGATTTGTCCTCATGCAAAAGCCCCAAGGGCAATATTACTTAAGTTAATAAAGATATATGATTGCGGGATCCCAGCCTTGTATGAGTACTGGCAGTGGGTCTTGCAGAGCGAATAGACAAAATCCAAGACCCAGTCTGAGGGTGGGGCATGGTTGAAAGTGCATCATTTAGATATACAGTGTAAGTGCGGGAACATTGTCCCGGCATAATCCCAGACCAAGTCCGAGGGTGGGGGCATGGTTGAAAGTGCATTATTTAGATCTACAGTGTAAGTGCAGGAACATTGTCCCGGCATAATGAGATTGTGCCGAAACAAATGATTGTCCCGACTATAGTCTTTACCCCCGTAGTCAAACAACTCGACTGGGTACTACACTAACAGGGTACTACACTAACAGGGGACTGTAGTCACTTGTCGGAGTGAACCATTACTGGCATTAGTCGGGAATAGTCCAGAACCGCAGAAATTTGAAAGAAGCTCATAGAAGACTACATGCTTGTCTAAGGCCAGGGATCAAGATATGCTAGCTGTTCTCTGTGGTCTTCTACCAATGTGTACTTTGTTCACTGTGACCGTACAGTATAGTGTTGTATAAAAACATTGTTCAACTGGGGGGGGGGGGCATTGGTTTCAATTTACTGGCCTGGCAGTGCACACTCATAATGGATAGTCCACACAGTAATCATAACTCTCACATTTTGCATCCAACATGCAACATATTTGGAGAAGTGAAATTATTATTCTTGTATTTTGCAGTTGTTTTGGAAAAATGAAAAATGAAATAATTACTTTGTTATGATCTTCTGTCGCACGCCACCGCTGGAACTGACCCGGTTAGTTTTCTCCCACTTTTGATCCATCCCTTAACATACGACAAACATTCTTACAACACCAGATTCTTACAAAATTGTCAAAATTGCGCGCAAAAAATGATTGAAATTGTCTGGTTTTGTTTATTACCAGAAATCGGTCATGCGCTAAGGGAAGTAACTGCGTAATGTCGTAAACTTTAAATCACGAAAAGTATAGTAAAGGGCGAAAAGATTACGATAATTTTCTACAAATTTACGATTTGAAATGATCGTTATCGCATCAAGGGTGAAAGATGTGTATTTTTTACTTTTTTGTTATTTGCAACATCGCGGACGTTTTTCACATAGTATCATTCGGAACACCTCCTATTTTGTCACCAGTCTTATACCTTAAGCAATTATGATCAAACATGGATGTGATGTGTATGGCAACATGATCTCGGCCAAGTTTGATTATGGGTCAAATTCGACCAATATGCTAAAGTTATCTGCCCTTGAATTACAAAAATTGTTATATTTCGCCTTGTAACCACTCTAGCGCTTTTATTTCTTCTAAGTTCATGATGATTTTTGTACAGAATGTGTTTGACCTTAAGATTTTGAGCTAAATCGGTCCAGTATGTCTAGAGTTATATGCCCTTGAATAACAAAAAAATGCTATGTTTCACCTTGTTACACTCTAGTGCTTTCATTTCTTCTCCAATTGTGATGATTTTCATTCAGAATGTGTTTGACCTTAAGATTTTGGCCAAGCCTAGTATGTCCAGAGTTATATGCCATCGAATAACAAAAAAACTCAATATCCTTGTTGGTTTAATCCTTATGAAACTTGGTCAGCATGTTTGTTCCTATAATATCTAGGTCAAGTACGAATCTGGGTCTTGTTGGATCAAAAACTAATCACATCATATCTTAAATTATCCTTGTTCAAGCTATAGAGGCCACAATTTTGACTCAATCTTAATCTTGGTCAGCATGTAGGTTTAAATGATATCTAAGCCAAGTTTGAATCTGGGTCATTATGGGTGAAGGCTGCACAGATACTCAGGTGAGCGATATAGGGCCATCATGGCCCTCTTGTTTTAAATGGCATTGACCTTGATCATTTGTCATTTAGCATATATGATTCTGTCCATAAATAAAAAAGCTGGTCAACATATCATTGTTTGCTTCATTGATTTTCGTATCCATCCTTACCTTTTGTCTTGATTATAGATAATGAGTTGAGCAGTGATGACAGTGGTGGTGAGCACGATGATGAATGCGATGATGACGCAGTGCAGGATCAGGATAATTCAACTGATGGTAAGAAGGGTTTACATGATTATACATTGCTATATCATTGTTACATTTTAACTTGACTCAAGACAATTTGAAAAAAGTTTCCTTGTTTAATTATTAAATTAATAAGGAATCTGTCAATATTGATATCTTACAGACATTTTGCTATTCTTTGGAACTTTATTAATGTATCTAGCACAGGCTCCTAGCCAAGCTCAAAACTGATGAATGTTGTCAATAAGTAAGCCCTTTTTAGTATTGAGTAGCGTAATATGTGGTTTTGTGTTGCCTTTTTTGTTTCTTCAACATGCATAAATAAAGATGCAAGATGTGCTTTCTGATAAAAGCGTATGGGAAAAGCATAATACACAATGTTTTATATTAGTAATATTGATTGTTTTAAGTCCCACAAGCTTATAGATTTATCAGTCGTAATAGTTTCTGTTTGTCCTATAACAGAGGAATCCGGTGTGTTTTCCTCCTGTACATACTTTATAGCAAGAACCATCCTTTTTTTTTTCAATATCATTGAAAAAAAATACTATTTATGGAACAGCTGTGTTTTCCCGCAGTCTATAATTATATTTATGCATATGCGTTTGTCACGTCAAAGTGACGAAAGATAATGTTCTACTTGAAGTTTATTAATTTTGCATTTATTTGTTAATAATAATAATGGATAGACAATGTACTCACAGACGACGACATACTACTTCCTGAGTCAACCATGTTGCATTTTTACAGTCTTTCGTAATGTGTCGGAATCATGTTATGCAAATGTCATAAAGTGACGTCACTCGCTAGATATCTTTTTCTAGTTTTTAAAAGCGAAATGAGTATTTTTAGAAGAAAAGGTGCTCGTTCCGTTGGTAATTATTATCATGGGATAATAATTAATAATAATAGTAATCACTTGTTTTTTTAGCATATTTTTTATAGCAAAAAGCTAATGGGACTTTAAGGCATTTCTTATAATTTCAGATGTGTTTCTGGGACCAAGTTCCAAAGTAAAAGAAGCTTCTTCCTCAAGGAAAAAAACAGGTCTGTCTTTTTGGTATTTTTTAAGCTCGCCCAAGCACAAAGTGCTAATGGTGAGCTATTTTGACCGCCTTTGTTTGTTGTCCGTCTTTGTGTGTTGGGTGTCGTCTGTCAATATTCTCACTTGATCTCTGAAACCACTGCAAACTTCACAGGAATGATCATTGGGTGAGTGAGTCCCCTAATAAAGTTGTTCGGTTGGTTACATAAGTAGGTCATAGGGCCAAAAAGGAGCTTCAAAATGCAAATTTCAAAAATCTTCCTGTCTTAAACTAGAAGCCCCAGTGCTTTTATATTTAGTATGTAGCATCATCTGGACGTCTTCTTTCAAATTTTTAAATTATGCCCAAGGGTTCAAATTTGACCTACCCCGTGGTAATTGATTTTACTTAGACCTATATTAGAAAAACTTAAACTCGTCGTCTCTGAATCAGATGGCCTGATTTTGACCAAACTTTATAGGAATATGGTCCTTGGGTGGTCCTCTCCCCATAAGAAGGTCACAGCAAATTCAAATTATGCCTCTTAGGTCAAAAATAGCCTTGCATTTTTGCCCTAGGTCATGGTCCCTCAGGTGAGCGACCGAGGTTCCTCAATGCCCTCTTGTTTTAAATTATGCATTATACATAACATTATGCACAATTGTGAATAGTTTGAAGAGTAAAACAGTTGAGCTTCAATTGTATCTTGCTATTCAATGTTTTTTGTAAGAAACTTGTAAAATCAATTTATCATATTAGAATCCCAATTCTGAATGCACCAGTCAAGCTTGACAAAAGAGGTTCTCCCCTTTTTATACATTTAAAAGTTCTGTGAAGTTCCCTGTAGATTGTGTGAAAACTTGATAATATTTTCAACATGTGAAAGTTGACAGTAAAACACTACCGTCCTTCAAGAAAGCGCTGAAAACACACTATTTTAATAGAGCTTATCCATGCTGACTGTGTATATGTTCCCATTAACTTGGCGCACTATCATTGGGCCCAACGACCCACATGTTCCCAGGACTATAAGCCCCATCCACCTATTGGTAGATCCCTACTATTAAGTTTAGTAGGGCCCCGTCTACTGGGTTAAGTAGAACTCCGTCAACTGTCTTCAATAGATCCCTACTACTAGGTTTAGTAGGGCCCCGTCTACTGGGTTAAGTAGAAGCCCGTCTACTGGGTTAAGTAGAGCCCTGTCTACTGGGTTAAGTAGAGCCCCCGCCTACTGGGTTTAGTAGGTCCTACTTTTATATTTTATGTACATTATTTACTGTTTTAACCATGTATTAGTCATGATTGTACAGCACTTTTGAACGTGTGTATACATGAAAAAAGGGCTATATAAATATGGTATAATAATAATAATAATAAACCTTTTTCTACTTCAGCCCCCAAAATTGACCTGACTGATGAACAGCGCCAGCTGCTGAGTCGTTTGTTTAAAACAAACGTAACAATGCGACGAGAGCTGAAGAAGAGTGATTGTTTGAATGCTTCAACTAAGTACAAATGTCTTCAAGTATTGCCATGGAAGAAAATCAAAAACACTGTGCACAACTGGATTACGGTTGAAAAGAGGAAAATAAAACATGTATAACAGCTAATGGATAAACATTGTTAGTCAGCCTTTGTCGGTGTGGATGAAAACTTCATTACTCAAAACCTCATACAAGTAGTCTGATAAGATGTGTAAATTAGACATTTGACCCCCAGCAATGTCAAAACCTCTTGTTAATATCAACTTCCAAACCATGTAAAACTTTCTGTCAAAAATGGAAAGCAATACTTGTAAGCGTTACATTTAACTGTTTTTTAGGTATGTAGTGAAAACTATTTTTGAAAGTCAAATAGTGCCCTTGTGTATTGTATGTTTAGCCATTAATTTTGTATTGAAATCAAAATATCAAAAAAAAGGAAGAGTTTTCCAACCAGTCATAAAATTTTACTTTCAAATTTGGATTTCGATGGTAAGACATTTATCTATAAGAGTGCAAAGCAGTTTTTTTGTGTCTTCTGAAAAGTTGGAAAATATTTTTACAACATAACAGTTGTTGTTTTACCGGCATTGATGTAATGTTATTTAACTGTTTGGAACTGTTTATGATGGGGTTTAAAATTATTTAATCATTTTGCAAGCATCCTTTATTTTTCTTGAAATTCTCATTTTTGTGAATTGCTTGTTTCTAATATTATAGGTGCTTACAACTTGTTCCATTGTTTTTTACTTTTCGACTGTAAAATATATTTGAGGAGATCTGACAGGTAAAAAGCTTTCAAATCTCAGACATTGAGATCCCCTGTGAAACTCATGTTAAACTACTTGGCATTGAAATAGATTCACTATTGAATTTTGACATCCATGTATCTAATATATGTAGAAAGTCAGCTAGACAAATTAACGTGTTGACTCGATTATGTCCGCTCGTTAATATAGAAACAAGGATCACTATTTACAAATGTTTTATCAGATCGAATTTCAACTATTGTCCAATTGTTTGGCATTTTTGTAGTAAGAAAAATACTGAAAAACTTGAAAGATTACAATTTAGGGCTCTGAAAGTTGTTTACAATGACTACTCTTCTTCATATGAAGATTTGTTAAAGCGAATCAACTTGCCAACACTTCACATTTCTCGAATAAAACAACTCGCAAAAGAAGTTTTCAAATGCCTTAACAACATCTCTCCTGATTATGTGCAGGAACTTGTAAGTGTTCGCTCCTCAATTTACCAATTTAGACATAGCAATACTCTGGACTTACCTAAAGTACGTACTACAAAATATGGAAAAAAGAGCTTCCGCTTTGAAGCAGCTTAAGTTTGGAACAACCTCCCTAATCATATCAGATGCGCATCTAAGTTTACTGAATTTAAACAGCTTATAACAATTTGGAGTAATGAGCACTGTACCTGTTCTATGTGTCAGTATTAAAATTGTCATTTGCATGTGTATATACATTTATTATGGAACCCAATGAACGTTTATTATTTGTTTTTTTCACGAATTTGTTTTTCATGTATATTTTATGATCCCATGTTGATATTGAAATGCTGTACATGTATATTGCTTTGAAATAGACAACATAGTCAAAATATGTACACATAACATTTTAAATGACATATCACAGTAATGTTAATTTGAAAACTCTAAGTATCATATAGATAATATCTTTACTTTATATCTACTAAACATCATTCTTCTACTTCTACTATCTTAAGCTGTATGATTGTGACTTTGTGTGTGTACATAATCTGCTTTGTACTTATTACAAATGCTTTTGCTTAGACTGACTTTTTCTCTCTATTGCAGTTTGTATATAATCTACTATGCCTTGTGCATGTTTCTAACAAAATCATCAAATGAATTCAATGATAGCGTATGCGACATGTTAATTGGTGCAGACAGACCCCATTTCATCCAATACATTCTCGGTACGATAGACTCACAACTGTTCGAAACTTTAGATGATGTCAAAATGTACCCAAACTTTTTAATTTGCGGCCCAAAATTCATTAAAGCTCTGTACTATTGAGGTTCACATACCAAGCATACATATATACCAATGAACATCGGTCGAATACACTAACTACATGTGATTTCATTAAAGAAGGCGCTTTATTTTCCCTCACGTTGATAATTTACAATGTCTACTCAGATGCTTCGTTTCTATTTCGCCTTTTCGTAGAAACTAAGCTCCTGAAGTATTGTACTAAAACTTTTCCATGCGGTAAGAATGCGTCCATCCTGTCCTTACATATGTCTTAAGGAAGGTACTGGACTACTATGCATCGGTGTAGTCGTCTAATGTTATGATTGTGTCTGTATGAGCCCATGTATATTTTTTGTGTATATGAACACACGTTTTGAATATCCTAATTGTATAAACATGTAATCATGTCTGTGTGGGAGTGCATGTCTTGTTTGTGGAATGATTTAGTAGCGCGTGTATGTGTGTGCAAGAGTGGCTTAGTCTCACTTTTTAGCTCACCTGACCACAATGTGGTCATGGTGAGGTTTTGTCATACCGAGATGTCCGTCGTCCGTCGTCCGTCGTCCGTCGTCCGTCGTCCGTCGTGCGTCCGTCAACAATTTCTTCAAACGACTTCTCCTCCTAAACCGCTTGGCCAAATTTGATAAAACTTAATAGGAATGTTCCTTGGGTGGATCTCTACCAAAGTTGTTAATAAAATTCCAGTCCGTCGCATAACTAGGTCACACAGGCTAAAAATAGATTTTCAAAAAGGAAACTTCAAAAATCTTCTTCTCTGAAACCACAAGGCCTAGAGCTTTCATATTTGGTATTTAGCATCACCTTGGGGTCCTCTACAAAGATTGTTCAAATTATGTCCCTGGGGTCAAAATTGGCCCCACCCCGGGGGCCCTTAGTTTTACATAGAGTTATATAGGGGAAACCTTAAAAAATCTTCTTCTCCGAAACCGCTTGGCCCAGAGCTTTCATATGTGGTATGTAGACTCAGCTAGAGGTCCTCTACAAAGATTGTTCAAATTATGTCCCTGGGGTCAAAATTGGCCCTGCCCCGGGGGCCCTTAGTTTTACATAGAGTTATATAGGGAAAACCTTTAAAAATCTTCTTCTCCGAAACGCTTGGCCGAGGGCTTTCATATTTGGTATGTAGACTCAGCTAGAGGTCCTCTACAAAGATTGTTCAAATTATGCCCCTGAGGTCAAAATTGGCCCCGCCCCGGGGGACCTTAGTTTTACATAGAGTTATATAGAGAAAACTTTAAAAAATCTTCTTCTCCGAAATTGCTTGGCCCAGGGCTTTCATATTTGGTATGTAGACTCAGCTAGAGGTCCTCTTCAAAGATTGTTCAAATTATGTCCCTGGGGTCAAAATTGGCCCCGCCCCGGGGCCCTTAGTTTTACATAGAGTTATATAGGGGAAACCTTTAAAAATCTTCTTCTCCGAAACCGCTTGGCCCAGGGCTTTCATATTTGGTATGTAGACTCAACTAGAGGTCCTCTTCAAAGATTGTTCAAATTATGCCCCTCGGGTCAAAATTGGCCCCACCCTGGGGGTCACCATTTTACTTAGACTTATATAGGGAAAACATATAAAAATCTTCTTGTCTAAAACTACAATGCCTAAGAGCTTTGATATTTGGTATGTAGCATCATCTAGTGGTCCCCTACCAAGATTGTGCAAATTATGCCCCTGTGGTCAAAATTGGCCCAGCCCCGGGGGTCACCGTTTTACATAGACTTATATAGGGAAAACATATAAAAATCTTCTTGTCTAAAACTACACTGCATAGAGCTTTGATATTTGGTATGTAGCATCATCTAGTGGTCCTCTACCAAGATTTTTCAAATTATGCCCCTTGGGTCAAAATTGGCCCCACTCGGGGGGTCACCGTTTTACATAGACTTATATAGGGAAAACATATTAATATCTTCTTGCCTAAAACTACACTGCCTAGAGTTTTGATAATTGGTATGTAGCATCATCTTGTGGTTTTCTACCAAGATGTTCAAATTATTCCTTTGTGTCAAAATTGTGCAGGGTTTATAATCAGGTGAGCGATATTGGGCCATCATGGCCCTCTTGTCTTTTCTCCTTTTTATTTCAGTTTGTATATTATTTAAAATTATTTTTTTTATGCCTTGTGAATGTATTTTATAGTAGATTATTAGTCTGATCATGTTGTGGTATATTAAGTAGGACTGAACAGACACTCATTTTACAGGGTATCACTTAAATACTTTAATACAAATACTTCATATAATAATGAAGCCATAGACTTGAACAAGCATAGAATGATAACCGAATTTCAATCACCATTTCAATCACCATTATTCAATTAACCTTATAAACTTCTCAATGGTTTTAAATACTACAGAACCAGCAACATCCTATTTGATGTAGTATATTTTTCTGTCCGTTGCTAAGCTTTAATAATTAATCCTAAATATAAATGCTTTTAAATACCAGTCATATAAGCTAATTATCGGACACTTTAGATAACAATTTTACTAAGCAGTTAAATATCTTTAATCCAAACAATAGCTTTGGTGTTACATGTATCTGGCATTTTATCTGAGTCTATCTTAGGATAAATAAATATGTAACAATCTTGTAATAATTATGAATGTTTTTGCTTAGTCCCACTTTAATTATCTTTTACTGACATATGTACATGTTGTATATAATTGACAACACTGTTATACTTGTTTTATTTGTAGTTTCATTTGTTAATTAATTCTCTTGTAACATTGTTTGTATATATTATTACATGTCTCATATAAATGTTATTTACATATACTTAAATATATGATTTCTTTGTTATGTCGAATACAAGCTTGTAGCTTATGTTTATTATGTTAACTATAATCGACGTTAAATAAAGTTTATCTTATCTTATCTTGACACATATGAGGTTCTAAAAAATAACATAGAAAAGGAAAATAATAAAAAAAAGATGGGAGGTGTGAGGGATTGAACCCAGGTCCTCTGATCAAAAGTCTTGATTCACTCACCGCTGTGCCACTAACGCAGTTAGGTTCTTCTTATGATATAAAACTAAATTGATTGTATACTACACTGACCAATGAAAATACTTGCTTGGCACATTTCAAATCTTATATCTGGTTAGTTACCACTTATGATTTTGAACATGTTTTCGTAAAAAAAATATGTGATTTGATTTGAAAGTTGTACTTTTCTTGAGTAAAGAAGATGAATTTGTCCATACTGAAATAGTAATATTTTTTGACAATTTTGTTACTAGCGAACTATTTCCATTGTATTTTGATAGTATTCTTGCTAACGTTAAATATTTTAGTGGGCTTATTAAGAAAGATGTAGGTGAGCTTTTGTCGAAGTGAGGCATAAAAATAAAGTAGTTGTGTTGCTAGTGTATTGTTCATGCAAAAATATTTAGAATAACTGACAAAAAGTTGTAACTTATTGTTTAGAAGGGGCTCATTACAGAGTACAAAGTAAAATGCATCGAGTGTCTGCATAATACATAATTGAGTGGATGTGGCAAACTCCACACATATGCATTGTTAAAAAGGAATTTCTATGGAGAACATTATTTTTCCATTTCAAAAGACAAAACTGTTTGAACACCCTTTAGTCCAGCAATAATGTCCAATAAACATTAATTTTTGGAGAAAGTTACCAAACTTGGTACAACTGTTCTTTTGGTCCATTTGAAACATTTTTTTCATGAGACCCACTTAAAATATTTTGTTTGGTTGCCATGGCAACGGTTTTCAAAATGGCCGCCAAAATGATCAAATGGCGGTTTTCGCCCAATAACTTCAGTTTGGAATTGCATATTGTGATGAAACTTTGTGTATAAGTAGCTTGACTCAATACGCCACCAAAAAAAAAATTGGATTCGTGGGGTCAATATCTAGGTCACTGTTACTAACAATAGAAAATCGGGTTTTGCTCAATAACTTCCGTCAGAATGAGATATTTGGATGAAACTTGCTATATACGTTGCTTGTAGGATGATACACGTTGGGATAAAAAATGGGACATTTGGGGTCAAGGTCACTGTTACTAAAAATAGAAAATCGGTTTCCGCTGACTATATTTAGTCTGGAATGACATATATGAATGAAACGTGGTCTATATATAGCTTTCGCGAAGATACTTTCCATCAAAATAGATGTAAATGGGGTCAAGGTCAACGTTGATAAAATAAACAGCCAGTTTCAGCTTAATAATAACCATTAATTAAGAAGTCAAAGATATATATAAGCTTCCTGTTTGGTTTTCTGTATTTTTGTTACCATGGCAACCACAATTGTTGTCTAAATAAAACACAAATTGGCATGAATAATCTGCTTATTAATCTGTATCCACATACCAAATTTCATTAACCTAGCTTCAAAACTATGTAAGCTATGACCGGATCCAGATTCTATAAACGGAAAAAACCTTGAGTTTACTATGTTATATACATAAGCCAGTCTCCAGGAAAACCTGCTATTTTGACAAGAAGCATATTTTTGTGATGTTTCAAAGTTATAAAGACTAATGCCAATGAAGCATAATTCGAAAGAAATTGTGTAAATATCTTGAGTTTTGAGGAAGTTACAGCTGTTTTTGTAAAGTCCATATTCCGAGTTATTTGCCTAACGTCGCGATCGTCATTCGAACAGCATTTGACTGTAAAAAGTATTTCATAATTACACCATATGATTAATTCTTGACATAAAATGTTCAAAATAAAGTCACATTTTAGAATTATGTTCTGATTTTTAAAATATAAATCAGAATAGAAACATGTTGCATTTAGAGAAAGGCTACTGTTGTTTTAAACAGCTTACTCTCTGTTTTTCTTAATTTATGTATTTTTTCCGAAATTGGTAACCATGGCAACAAAGTATATAGTTTCAACATAATTTATGAGGAAATTTAAAGCTAAGATATAGTACTATATGGATAAATTACTTAAAGTAGAATCAACAGATATATACATTTTTTCACTTATTTAAAACCTTGTTTTATACAGTAATTACATGATGTCAAGTCAGCAGGTGTTCCTGGATTACGGCTCATATATAAGTGGAGCACTATTAGGGGTCAACGTCACAGTTACTTTAAAAGAGTATCAGTTTACTATCAAAGTATTTTGAATGAGATATTATGATGGCAATTGCTGTAAATGTAGCTTGTCTGAAGAATATATAGCGTATTTTGCGCCAGATTATATGGCCGTCATGGAAACATGAATTTCAACTTTTCATGAAATTTCATAGTTTCTTGTTGTGGAACTTCAGTATTTCTTTTTTCGAATATTCGAATATGCAACGTTAACAATATATCTGAGATGGGGACCTTAGAGAGTAACACTTAACAAATTTTGTAACAGTAATCAAGGAAATGGGACCCATTGGTAGTGTTAACCTCATTCGATTAGCAGACTTGAAGCCCTTAATATTTTCGAAAATGTCCAGGCCACACCAGGTACTAGTATTTGAAAATATGACCATGTAAAGCCATCTAAAACAATATGATCCACTCAAAATACAATATGCAGATATTCCATGCCTGTGTGGTATTCATCATTATGCCTAGGTATCACTGAACATTTTTATCCTGACAATAAGGAAACCTAGTTTGGTCGGGCACAGCAATTCCTCGTCAGAAATTCCTTTCTTGGCGACACGTTGTGTTTTATTCCTGACTTAGCAATGCTTTTGGTAGATAACGGCTCTTTGTGGTAATCATCATTGCCTGATACATAATTGCTTGGAGTAAGTTGTTTCATTTATATATTTTTTTGTTTTATTCCAAAGAATTGCATTTAACACAAGTTATTTCATACATAAATGTTTTGATGTATTAAGCAAATGGTTACTACCAACCAAATACAGTGAGTTATTAACGAATACGATGATTAATAATTGTGCGGTCTGCTGATTCCAAAAATACTTAATTTCTGTTTAAAGTAAGTAATGTTTTACCCAAAAAAGATAACATATGAACAACTTTTAGAACAGATTATTAATTTCTTATGTGAAAAGACAACATGTGCCTATCGTAGTGATTACTTATAAAATAGCACAGTTTGTGGCGTTACGACATTGTGAAAATTCAACATTATTCCTAAAATCCTCACTTTTATTTATATTTTGGACTGTTTCACCCCAAATATGTCCAAAGACGCCAGTCATGTTGAAACTAGATTATTAATAAAGAGGAAAAACTGCATATACATGTCTATCTTAGTGATTTTAAAATGAATAATGTGATTGGTGCCATTGTAGTAAACCTATTCCAAAAATTACCATTTGGGTTTATATTTTGTACGATTTTACAACAAAAAAGTAATCATAAATGATAATATATTATTTAATATACTAAACTTTAAGTTAATAAAAACTAATTGCAGTTGTTTTATAAATATATGATTATAAATGCCATCGTGACCAATCGATTTCTAAAATCCTCACTTTTGCTGATATTTCCAATGTTTTTGCCCCAAAAATGTCTTAAAATACATAACATTTAGGCACCAGATTAGCAATATCATAAGCAGGAAGACAATATGTGTCCATCCTATTGATTTATAATCAAATGCCATAGTAAATGACATTACAGTAAACTGATTCCAAAAATCATCATTTTTGTTTTCATTTTGTAGCATTTTACCCGAAAATATCGTATTTTGATCAAAAGCCGATAATTTCGTATGATATATAATACTATAAGATACTACACTTATATTGCAGGGGTTTTCAATAAAATACTACTATAAATGACATTGTGGTCTGCCAATTCCAAAAATCCTCACTTTTGTTTGTAGTTTCTCATGGTTTAACCCAAAAATGTAGGTCTCAAGTGTTAGTATAGAACTCCACATTAAGTATGCTACAAGGCAACAATTATGTGGCAGGATATAACATAAAACATTAATGTGCATTTGGTGCCCTGTTCTGAAATTCGCAGAAAATGGTGACGTAACTTAAAAACTCAATTTTCTCAATTTCATGTCAATGTCATTAAGGGCCCTTTTCTCAGGTCGAGGCTTATTTATATTGAAATTTACGTCACTAGAATAAAATACCTGCTTTATCCACTAATTAATAATTAAACTGGAATGCATTTAACCAGATTTTTTCTAGAACTATCAGTATAAATGTTAAAAATATAGTATCAGTATACCTAAAGACTATTATATACAATATTTCTAATTTAGCGGCCATTTTGTCGGCCATTTTGGATATTTCAAAAACATTTTTCGGTTACAGGTATAAGTTAGATGTTAATTAAGCTATTTCTAACAAAAATACTTTACAATTACTCATAATAGCGTTATATAAAATATACACCGATTTTTCTTTTTTGGCGGCCATCTTTAAAAATGGTTGCCATGGCAACCATAATGGCACATACGAGATGGGTCTCATGAAAAAATTGTTCCAATATGTTTGCCCAATGTATATACCAAGTTTGGCAACTTTCTCCAAAAATTAATGATTACTCGATTTTTGGAGACATTATTGCTGGACTACTTAACGAAATTTAGGTTAAGCTCTCATTTGTTGCTAATTGAAGTTGGAAGATAAAATAAAACACAAGCAGATAAATGGGTGTATGAAATATTTAAGACAGGTGCAGTTGATGATGAAATACATTTTGTTACTATTTGTAAAAATATGCAAATGTTAGAAATGAGTTATACAAAGAAATCACTCTAAGAAATAACCATTTTGTAAGTATGCATAATAAAGATAAGTTTAATTTGGTAATGAGTATCCAAAATACTGAAATAATTAAAAACATTGCTGAATAAAGTCATGTGTAGTATGAATCTTGCATGTTAGTAACAATTAGAAAAATATATATGTTCTTTTCACTTCTTAATACAATTACATAATTATTGTTAAGATAACTAGTCAATTCTTGTATGAATACATGCATGACTTTTGTGTATCTTATCATAGAACATTCTTAAAATGTAATATAATTTGCCTTAAAAACTGCAGTATTAGGTACTAGTGTGGAGTTAAAATAAAATTATGTAATGTATACTGAACAGTTACTTAAAGTGTATAAATTTTGGAGCAGTACTGTTGTTGTACTAAATAAGTTGCATTGAAAAGAGTGTTGTGTTGAGCATAGTTAAATATCTTGTTCATGTTCTTGTTGAAAAAATGTTTTGTAACAGTTACATAATTAAATTCCTTAGTTGACCAGAGCAGACATGAAGCTTTGTACATTTTAGATTTTTGTGTGTGTTCTGACTATTTTAAGGCACATCAGTCTTTTCAATAACAATAAATTTAGTAAATAAATAGTAATAATATTCATATCAATTCTCATCCTTGAAAGATGAATATATTAAGAACAAGAATCCAGTTTTTTTTCAAAACTTAAATGGTAAGACTGGTATATGCATTTATACAGTTTAGATCTTTATATCAATTTATATATAAGTATCTTTATTATTAACACTTTCAAAATGAAATTCGTATTAGTTGAAAGTGGCTGATGGCACATTATCGTTATTATTATTTATTTGTGTTTCAAATAATAAAAAAATCATACTTAAGTTCTTATGAATGCTTGTTTCCATGTTGTAATATTATTTTTACTTATTATGATTTGAAATGTTATGTTATCCATGATTGGAGAATAAATTTAGCTTATCTTATCTTATCTTATCTTATCTTATCTTAGTCAGACCCCCCGTTGAGGTTTTTAACTTCATTATCTCAACTATTTGAAGACTAGTGGGGCTATTCTACTCTTGCGTCGGCGTTGGCTTAACGCTATGGTTAAAGTTTTGCGTGCAACTTCTTGTACAACTTATATCTCAGCAACCACTAAAGTTATTTGCGTGTAACTTCACACATGTCTTTGGGATCATCATAGGAGGTCGCTATCCAAGGCCCATAACTCTAGCATGGATATTGACTGAATTATGGCCCTTATGAATTTCTGGTTAAAGTTCTGCGTGCAACATCAGTCTTTAAAACTGCTAAAGGTATTCACTTGAAACTTAGACATGTCTATGGAATCATAATTGGAGGTCACTACCCATGGCCAATAACTGACGTGGGTTTGAGTATTTGACTGATTTCTTGATTTACTATCAAGCACTGAGAATAGTCCAGCGCGCTGTCCTACTGACAGCTCTTGTTTCGGTAAATCTACGCCCCTGGTATGATTAGTGATTTATAGTATTGGTACTGCCCAAGAACGATGTTAGGTAAACTACACTGGTATATATGATCATAATACTGAACAAAAAATATGCGTACACAGAAGATCACATAACCATCAACAATGCCTAAATCTTGGAAGACATCATTTTATTTATCATTTTATATATGCACGTTGTCGACGGAAAAGTCTTAGTGTGTCGTTATCAACATTACTTTTACATGTTAATCGTTGATGCATTACCCCCTTGAACCAAATAAAGGTGCTTAAACATACCTGATTTCAAGTAATAAGAAGGGTACTAAAACTGTGAATGGTTACCTCACTTACCTTTTGCGATGCAAGTGTGTTGTGTGTGACACAGATGGAGGTACGATTCCTCTTTGTGATAGCAATGTGTTATGTGTGTGCAATTACCCCACCTGGTATTCGTCAAACGTGTCTGTGTTGTGTGTGATACAGGATGAGGTATGGGCCTCTGGATGTATGCCGAGTACGCATAGTTTAAATAGCGAGATACGCTTAATATCAAATGATCATAAAACTAAGGGTTTAATTTTTGATAAGGCCATAGTATTGTAAACTGCATATCCCTTCAAATAAGGGTAGACCTCTATGTGTAGGTACAGAAAAAGATACCTCTCAGTGTTGGTTAGACCAGTATGTGTGTGTGTGTGTGTGTGTGTGTGTGCGTGCGTGTGTGTGTGTGTGTGTGTGTGCGTGCGTGCGTGCGTGCGTGCGTGTGTGCGTGCGTGCGTGCGTGCGTGCGTGCGTGCGTGCGTGCGTGCGTGTGTGTGTGTGTTTGTGTGTGTGTGTGTGTGTGTGTGTGTGTGTGTGTGTGTGTGTGTGTGTGTGTGTGTGTGTGTGTGTGTGTGTGTGTGTGTGTGTGTGTGTGTGTGTGTGTGTGTTTGTGTGTGTGTGTGTGTGTGTTAATTGCTATCTTCATCCGACTTCGAATTTCTACGATCTCACAAACAATTCGAGATCACAACACTTCCCCGAGCCTTCCGTAAGTTACAAAATCCGTTTGATGCTCGAACAAGTCTACGATGTTCATAATTTACCTAAATCAAGTCGTACGAAACTTACGTTGTACGGGAGTATTGCTTTACGCACCCAAGTTTGAGAATTACAATCCTCAACAGAATGGTATGTATATCTAGTAGTCTCCTTAATGTAGAAATTATTATCTAGAATGTGATTACCTTCTTATTACATATAATTATGGGAAAATGGTCGATATCATTTGAGTAATTGTGATATAGGGATTTACCGTCTGTGTGGCTCGTGTGAATATCTTGAAAATAAAAAGATGAAATGATAGTGAGTGTCTGAGAAGGAGATAGGAGAGTCTCATTGTTCAATTGCAAGATATTGTAATACAGTAATCATTGTGTCAGCTCTAACTCTCTTGTTTTGTGATCTCAGAATACAGGATTGACAGTATGTAACATTTCTTGTCGGCATTTGTTTATGATAGGATTACAGTGGAATAGAATCATACCGACATTGCTCTCAACATTCCCTTTGAGGAATCAAATGATTTAATAAAGACGGATACCTACATTACATTGTGGTTTTCTGCGTCGTGTAATTGACGTCTCTAGGAAGCAGTATTAGAAAGGATTATGGTGACTTCAAAAACTTTCGTTTAATCTAACTCTGAATGATAAGTGTCTCTCTAATGCAGTTTGTTCAATTTTGTCTGCTTTTTTTCTGATAAAATTTTAATACAGTCTGTAAAGACGTCCTTTAGGTATTTAAGCATATATATTATATATATGGTATTATTATGAGTAGCGTGAACTTAGCACGTACATATACAGTCTGCACTCAGGTCTGCAAATGTATTTTGCAGACCTAGGTCTGCAAATCAAATATTTTGCAGACCTAGGTCTGCAGTTTGCACTTAGGTCTGCAGATGAAATATTTGCAGACCTAGGTCTGCAGTCTGCACTTAGGTCTGCAAATGTTGTATTTTGCAGACCCGGGTCTGCAGTCTGCACACAGGTCTACAAGAAAACCATTGATGCAAAGCATCAAAGGGCGACTCAAATTAGTGTGATAGCAATATGATAACAAATTGTTTACTTGTCATACCATCAATTTGAAATATTTCAAATGTATGAAATATTAATTACCTCACTACAAGGAAATTGCATTTAGATTATATAAGTTATCTTATAACTAATTAGTTGCACTGCTTCAATAAGATTTTTTAATTGCCAATACCATTATGATTATATTTAATGCATCACAATAGATGTATGTAACACATGTATACTATAATACCAGCCAAATATCATTTATGTTAAAACGCCACTTGTATGTATGTATGTGTGTTTGTGTGTATGTGTGTATGTGTGTATGTATGTATGTAAAGTCAACAACATGACTACAACGTGTCATTAATGAAGGAATTGTATAAACTTTCCAGAAAGTGAAGGGCATAAGAAACCAATAAAACGTGGATAAATAACTATGTTTTATTAACAAGTAAGAAAACTGTACACAACATATGTATTGCAAGAAAACACATTGGAACACTTTGATAGCACCATTTAAAATTACAAAACAGGTCATAATTTATGAATATAAACAAATGTTGTAATTGTTATGTTTCTTTAAAATGATGTTAAAATGTATTAGCATTAAATTGTTTTAAGTAATAAAATGTACAACAACATTCCACACCATGAACATCAATGGGTACAGCACTAAGGCATTCTGTTGATGCGTTTTGTGAAATTGTATCAGTACTACAACATTCCATACCATGAACATCAATGGGTACAGCACTAAGGCATTCTGTTGATGCGTTTTGTGAAATTGTATCAGTACTACAACATTCCATACCATGAACATCAATGGGTACAGCACTAAGGCATTCTGTTGATGCGTTTTGTGAAATTGTATCAGTACTACAACATTCCATACCATGAACATCAATGGGTACAACACTAAGGCATTCTGTTGATGTAGTTGTACATGACATATTTTCACGGACATTTTCTGGAATTACATGGGTTGAAGGCAAATATTCTGATACACTGTCAAATACCCTGGTATCATAAGAAGTACCAGCATTACGTGCAGAACTGAAACATTCAGTTGATGTGGTGGAACGTGCATTGTTTTGCAAACAGTTTGTGCTAAAGGAAAATATTGTGATACACTGGCATCATCATTAGGCACATGTACATACACAGGTGTCAAATCATATAAAAGACCTGAATACTTGGTAAAAATAAAATATACCAACTCATCAAGTGAATCAAATCTAAGAATGACAGCTGCACCTCTACCATCACTACGTTGGCCATTGGCATCACATGTATGTGAATCAAATACATAATACTGATTGTTGGTAGAACTTACAAACCACGAAATAGTTGTTTCATTTAGTGTCAACAAATGATATGGAGTCAATCTGCTTGCGTTTGATAATGCTTCAAAAAAACATGTTTGTCCGAATGTAGAATTGACAGTACGATTAACAAAACCATAATAAACATCACGTAAATACTGTACATTGTATGTTTGACCTCTAAATGACGCTTCATTTGGTAAATCTGAGTGACCCAGATAACGGATCTGGCCCACATTTTCACTGACTTGCCCATAACACAGGGGAGAATCACGTGACCGCTATAGTACATAACGTGTATACAATGGCGGACAAAATCGTCGACTCGAGCCAAAAAATGCAGGTATGTGCATAGTTAGACATTGAATCACAAATGCATAATAGGCGCAGAGTACCCGCATTTCAAATCGATTAACTTTAATGTGTTTCGTTTCTCTGAACTATGCTTCGTTTAAGCCTGAAACTCGACACAGATTTTTAGCGTTTAAGTACATTTCGTATCCAAAACACTTTCAACTACTTATGCGGGTGTTTTCAGCCCAAAACGCTGTTCTTTTGCAATGCTTGCTTTTAAATTATGATTGTCATATTATATGTATCGTTCATTGTGCATTTGGGTTGGCTGCCTCGCACTGTAACAAAGTTAGACACACATTTGAAAATTAATACATTGCATGAACGAAACTTTATGAGTACATTACGTATACCAATGTGTTTCATGACTGTGTATTGTGTGTTATCACAATTTATGTTTCTTTTTATGTTGCAGATGTAAGACCTTTGATCTTCAACTCTTAAAGTAGTCATATCATATATACTTGCATTATTAGTAAGTATACTTTCGGATTTATGCTTGCCTTCTTATGTCACGTATCAACTACAGATAATGTAATTTTTAGTTTAATGAAGTTTTAAAAAGTATTGTTACAAGACAACAGGATGTCTGTTATATATAGTTAAGCCGCTGTACACATATTGTAGAGATATGAAATAATATTAAGCAGTTGTTTCCACCATCTTTAAATAATCATTCTATTCAATACTGTTTCACTACTTACTAACATCAACGTAAACCCCTAAATTTCCCATAAACAACCCATTACAATTGACAACTTGACAGCCATATTATACTGGCTTACGATAATTGGAATGTGACGTTTTCTACTTGTATTGGTATGCTACACTTTCTATAAGTCCATGTGTTATCAGGTCAATCGTCATAGATACTTTAATCCTTGTTTAACATGAGCTCGTGATACAATTTCAGTATAAGATTTTAGCGGGAACATCCATTTTGTTTTCAGAAATCATCATTTTACGCTAAACAAAAAATACAAGTATGTAGTTACAGCAACAAAGAAGGACCAATTTCCACCAACCGATATTCTATGCAGAATGTAACGTTAGGGGCTCGTTGGGAGAAAGCAAGATTTAATAAAGTCAAGATGTTGACAACTTCCAAAATGGACATAGAATGAAAATGTTGATGTTTTATGTATCAAAGAGGAAATATTAAACACAAAATAAAGGATATTTGCATTTACTGGCTATAAATCACAGATATTAATCACAAATTTGGTAAAACAATTTACATCATTGCACAAAATATAACATGAGAAATATGGAAATCATGTTTGAAACCACTCGGCCATTTGTTATTTTATGTGAAAGGTCTTAGCAAGCTTGACCTTTAAAGGGGTCGCCAATAAAGGGATCGTACATAAACCATTGACTTAATGACCATTGTGATACAATTTGATCTACCCACAAACTGAACGAAATGAGAAAGCATCACACCCTCAACATACTCGATTTGGGCATGTACTGTAATAATAAACAAGAGCACCGCCTACTTAAGTTGGACGCTCGACTATTTCTCGTTTTCGATATGGTAACGTGTATACAGTAACAAGGGACGATAAATATAGGTCACATGGTAATAAATCAGCTTTGTTAGTATGGAGTTCTTGTGTAATAGTGAATAATCATGCCAGGTATTAGTAACTAACACAGGTAACAGGCAAATGGTAATATCCAAACACACTCTCATTAGATGTTTTGCAACACTGTTCTTCTCTAATGTTTACTCAATTACTGACTGTAAATATACAGTTTTCCAGGAGCAGTGATACTTCCTATCGCCTCTAAGAGATGTCTGATGGTCCTACAAGGCAGATATGAGGTTGTAAACTGTATCTCAATAATTGCATGCCCATTTTGGAGAGTGGTGCTGTAGTTGGTGTAGGCTTAAAGCCCTTTAACTGGCAAGCATGTACCCTCAATCACCAAACTCAAATTTCGTCCTTTGTTCATCGTGTTTGGAAACCCTAAAATGGGCAAAAATTTAAAAAAAATCAGCATATTTATATAAAACTACATAAAGGATCTACATTGTATCTACAAATACAACAGAACCTTATATACAACGCCAATGTGCATTGTTCTTATTAGCCTTAGTTTTGGTACTGTTATTTATTGACAAATATACTAGAAAAGCACAATACACAATCCGGCACACCGACCACAGTGACGTCGCATTATGCTTGTACACATTAAATTATTGATGACGTCATAACTGACGGCAGCATGCTATTATTCACTATCATTAACAAAATCATTATACTCGTATATTTAAAGACATTATGAGATCATAATACGTAATACATGTGTACATTTTTTATTTCACAGAATTGAGTCTGATGGCTGATGTGTTGCCCATATTCTCACGGCAAACATTCAATACTTAAAAAAATGTAGCATTAGATCTACTTCACCACTATGAATATGAGTTGTTTAATATTTGTCGATGGATAGCTGAGTATTAACTAACGACTATCAAAATAAAAAAGGAGACTTCAAAAATTATAATAGCAGTTTATATTTAGGAGCAGTCAAAAAATCATAAATTACAAAGCTGGTATTCAGACACACTGAAGAATAATTTTCCACAACATAGAGGTGGTGCTTTCCAACATGACTCTTTTCATGGTGATGCAGTTACGTTTTTCCACAACGACAACACATGATCACTGCAGCTTTCTGTTTCCCGAAAATAGGTATTTAAATATAGTGTCTATGCCTTTGGCACGACTATATCACTTCTTGTGTAGATATACGGTAGACAAACGAGAGAAAAATAACTGACTGGTGTCTTGAGAATACAATATTGTTTTGATTATATCAATATGTTATAATCGCCGTATTTAACATAGGCACTTTGTATTGACGTAATATGGTTTGAATAAATAATGCCACATTAGCGCAATATGCAATGATATTATTTAAAAAATCTCTTATCCAAAAGTGGTACAATAATTTACATACACTTAATAAAATCAAACCACCGGGCATAAATTACGAAAGATATAGGCGGCTTATGTGTCCAACTGTACTACATCGTCTCAGTGAGAATGCAATGGCTGTAGCAACATTCAGCCGCAATACTCATTCAATTGTTTAAGCACAAAATACACAGTGACTGTCATGAAACACATTGGTATACATAATGTACTCATAAAGTTTCGTTCATGCAATGTATTAATTTTCAAATGTTTGTCTAACTTTTTTACAGTACCAGACAGCCTACCCAAAGTCACCACTTACGATGCATATAATATGACAATCATAATTTATAAGCAAGCATTGCAAAAAATCAGCGTTTTGGCTTAAAATACCCGCATAAGTAGTCGAAAGTGTCTTGTATACGAAATGTACTAAAACGCTAAAAAACTGTGTCGAGTTTCAGGCTCAAACGAAGCATAGTTCAGAGAATCGAAACACATCAAAGTTAATCGATTTAATATGCGGGTACTCTGCGCCTATTATGCATTTGTGATTCAATGTCTAACTATGCACATACCTGCATTTTTTGGCTCGAGTCGACGATTTTGTCCGCCATTGTATACACGTTATGTACTATAGCGGTCACGTGATTCTCCCCTGTGCATAAAGACGATTTCCTTCGTGCAAGATTCGATCAATATCCCGACCTAAAAACACATGGTTAATATCGTGCGAACATTGAAAAAATGCTAACAAAGCAATCAGGGCCATAGCACTACACTGATTCCCACTAAATGGAAAAAAACTGGGCATCCTTGATGCATATTCCCTAAAAAACCTCTTACCATTCTGGAAACGTGATTCAACAATATGGCGTCCACAAATTCTTCTGCGTTGTTTACGTACTGCAGGCCAATCAGCGATAGCGTCTCACGATCACGTGGTTAAAACTAGCCAATCAAATCAACGATTCGCATGTATACAAACATATGGAAAATTAATACGCTACTACGATAGTAAATACGCAATAATTAATTGACACTAATTATGAAGTTCATTTACTATTAAAATGTTTATAAAAATGATTTTCAATTAACAACATTAACTACCATGACATCGTTTTATCTATTAAAAATGTGCATCGTGAACAAACAGCGCACTACTTACTGTTAACGACAATGATTCATTCCGGCTGGACGGGCTAATTGGGGCTCTCGACGGGAATTTATTTACAAATAAATAATAATAATGTATTAATCTATAATTTAAACAATACAAATGTAAAATCTTTTTTATTTATTATATTGTGGCAATTAATTTTTACGCATTAGTCAATATTAACGACAATGATTCATTCCGGTACTGGACCGGCTAATATCTAACTATCGGGGCTCTCGACGGGAATTTACTTACGAATAAATAATAATAATGTATTAATCTATAATTTAAACAAAACAAATGTAAAATCTTTTTTATTTATTATATTGTGTCCATTAATTTTTACGCATTAGTCAATATTCTGCATCATTCAAACGCATTTAATTACATTCAGACCTAATTCTTAAGGGAGATAATCACTACAAAATATGATAACGGTATGAACGGATTTTATAACGTATCTGAACAAAAGCATTCCGAATGCTCCATTGGCAAAAAAAAAGCTCACCAATAAGACGACTCGCTGAAGCGAGTCGCCAACAAATGAAATATTTTGCACTTAGGTCTGCAGATGAAATATTTGCAGACCCAGGTCTGCAGTCTGGACTCAGGTCTGCAAATGACTTTTTGTAGACCTAGCCCCTACTTCTACATTCCAGGTATACAGTCTACAATTATTGTAGATCTATGTCTACAATCTACATGCAGGTCTGCGAATGAAACAATGTGTAGACCTAGCACCTACATCTGCATTCCATGTCTACAATCTACAACTATTGTAGATATATGTCTACAATCTACATGCAGATGTGCTAATGAAATGTTTCGTAGACCTAGCACTTACATCTAAAATTATAGGTCTACAATCTGTAATTAACTGGTGCATAAGAGAAATGAACTTAAATATACTGAACACAACAATAGAAAACACAGTGTCATACGAGAAAAAGTTTGTTTTCGGCAATTAAAGTATTTGATTTCGGCCTCCTTTCAAATTACCGTATACAGTTATTTTACTGTGATTTATGATCCGATAGATACACTCTGATAGTGATCTCCCGCCTATATCTTACTGATGTCATGCTGTTTTTGCTTAAGATATAAGAAGCCATAATAAGTTTGTTTTCGGCATTCAAATGAAAATATTGCTTTTCGGCTTCGCAATATATACTACTTTCTCTTTTGAATATTAAAAGCGAACGAACAACACAGTAATATATGACTATTCGTTTGTTTTCGGCATCTTATGTGTTTGTTTTCGGCTACTGAGAAACTTAACTCTTTGTTTCGAAATCAGCAAAATTAATCACAATTCTAATTTACTTTACAGGTGTGAAAATATAAAAACTGTAAATTAATTAAACGTTATCATTAAATTTTGAAATATGAAAAGCATACGAACGTACGTACTCTATCAGTATTTGTCATAAAAGGAGAGAAAGCTGAGGCGTTGCGGAAAACCCCGTTTGTTTTCGGCATCCTGAATATTTGTTTTCGGCTGCTCAGTATCATATATCGCATATAATTATGATTTCAATAGAAAGCTAATAAACAACTAAAATTAAATAAAGTCAACATGTCAATCTGGCTAGTTATATAGTATGGTGGTACATGTGTTTAATATTAAACGAACGAAAACTGATTACTTTAGGAACTCTCGTTTGTTTTTTCGGTGTCTTATATAAATTCCTTGGTTTGGTACCAATGGTAGTATCAAGGTAGTTCGCAGATGTGAACTAAGAAAACACCGACTTCCATATGTTATAAATTGTATTAGCTTGTGCATGATTGTAGCATACACTGTGCATTACAATTAAATATGAAAAAGGAACGAACACAAAGTAATTAAGGAACTGCCGTTTGTTTTCGGCATTCTAAATATTTATTTTCGGCTTGTATGTGTATCATATTAGCTTGAATAAAAAGTTAATACTTAAACTAATGAACTCAAAATATCGCACAGAAAGTAATATACATGTATTACGTTACATCTGTTGTATATTCCAGACGGATGGTAATCACTATAAAATAAGTTATCGTTTGTTTTCGGCATCGTGTATTTCTTTTTCCGGCGTCTGTGATAGGTGTCAATGAATTCGAAATCAAGGTTAGTGATTATAATTTGAATTTTCATTGCAATATGCACGTTGAAATTATTATACTTTAAACTCAGTAACCAAAAGTTAATAATTGAATTAATACCGTCAAAATTAAGATTACGGTGGATCGTTCTATATTATCGATAATATATCTTTAAAAAACACCATGGTATAGTAGGTCTATGGTAGGAACTGCCGTTTGTTTTCGGCATCCTGGATATTTCTTTTATTGCAGTTTTGAGTATGATGTATGTTTCCTTCAACGATAATAAAATCGAATCAAAATAATTATTAAAAAAACCCAGATGATTTTTTTCTGTTGACCACAGCGATAAGAATTATTATTCGTTTGGCAAAAGGGGAGTAACTCTAATATTACTGATATTACTAGACATTACTACATTACTAGAACAATTGATAAAACGATTATTATTTGATCAATCAAGTCAAATTTTAGCACACAAGTTTAATATATAATAATATACGCATTTAACAATAAAAAACAATATAAATCTCAACGTTACAGAAAATATCGTTTGTTTTCGGCAATCTTGATTTGTTTTCGGTTGTTTTCGGCAAAATGTTGTTTTCGGCATTCAGTAAAACCCCTGATATTTTGGGATTTTGCTGATTTACACTAAGATTAATACGAAGTACAGTAAAGTGACGTACATAAGATCTGTTTTGTAATACTATTATTCTTAGTTATTTATGTAATATCTTAATAATTCAATCGGTCGAACTACATAAGGTTAACCACGTACATCTAATTTGAAACACCGACGAAAATTATGTCCGGTCATAGAGCGTTTCCTTGAGTTTTTTTATACAATATGGAGTCCATTCAACAATGTTCGACACATATAATTATTTGTGTTTTATACTTAAGGCACAAATATTTTTGGTTCACATCACCAAGCTCTTTCAAGTCGCGTTGGAAGAAGCTTAATTATATTCAACGTTGCTATGTCCAAAAGCTTTTATTCAATTAGCTGACGTCATCGTGACACTATAGTATATAAAATATTTCATTTGCAGACCTGTGTGCAGACTGCAGACCTTAGTCTGCAAAATACTACATTTGCAGACCTAAGTGCAGACTGCAGACCTGGGTCTGCAAAGTATTTCATTTGCAGACCTAAGTGCAGACTGCAGACCTAGGTCTGCAAAATACTTCATTTGCAGACCTAAGTGCAGAATGCAGACCTGGCTCTGTAAAATATTTTATTTGCAGACCCGAGTGCAGACTGCAGACCTGGGTCTGCAAAGTATTTCATTTGCAGACCTAAAGGCAGACTGCAGACCTAGGTCTGCAAAATACTTCATTTGCAGACCTAAGTGCAGACTGCAGACCTAGGTCTGCAACATATTTAATTTGCAGACCTGAGTGCAGACTGCAGACCTAGGTCTGCAAAATACTTCATTTGCAGACCTAAGTGCAGACTGCAGACCTAGGTCTGCAAGATATTTCATTAGCAGACTGCAGACCTAGGTCTACAAAATACTTCATTAGCAGACCTGAGTGCAGACTGCAGACCTAGGTCTGCAAAATACTTCATTAGTAGACCTATGTGCAGTCTGCAGACCTAGGTCTGCAAAATACTTCATTAGCAGACCTAAGTGCAGACTGCAGATGTACGTGCCAAGTTCACGCTGCTTTTATTATGGAGGTTGTACTGTAAACATTTTGTACTTGTACGTTAATTATGTTGAATGTGCCAGCGCATTACTCGTTCGGTCGCTTTACAAAAACGGTTAAATATTATTGCGGATATGTTTAGTAGAAATTTCAGACATTTGCGACATTTCGTTGCCGATAATTGGAAGACATTCTCTGTCAACACGATATACAATGATGTACAAATAGAATAAAACACTTCAGAATAAGTTGATAGAAAGGTTGTGTAATGCAGGACAACACTACTTTGTTCACAAACTACGACCTTCATACGTTAGTACAAATTCTTAGTCACTATACAAGTCGTAAGTTTCCCATATATGTGTCCTCGTTATTTAATATATCCCGAGTTACCATTTTGTCCTAAGTTTCCCAAATTGGTTCATCGCAAAAGGTTGTTTCGTGCAAAGCTTGAGTTTTCCATGTTAATCTACGTTTTTACATTGTTTCCTAGTTTTTCACACACATTCTTAGATTCCAAAACACTTTCCTAACTATAAAGACGGATACTGATACAGTAAGACCAATTGCCAGAATAAACACTGGAGGCATCCAGGCTTGACCATGTGCAAGTATTCCACTTAACTTGTATTACCGAGCTTCCCCTAAATGACGGAAACTCAAGCTCGATAAATACAGCTTACATGTACGTGTTTATGTTATTTCTATGTTGTTTGTAAGTTAAAGAGCATGTCATAACCAAGATTTTTTGGCTATTTATAAGAATAAACGAACAAATACACGTCATGTAGCTCTGTCCGTAGAATAGACACATAGTGTTTGATTTTTGTCGAATTTAAGACCAATAGTGTGAAGATATGATCTAGATTTAACATTTAATTACAGTTATTACAGATTATCTAGGATTGGCCAGTTGCATAATTATATAGTCAGTGCATATAATAAAATCACCAACCTGTATACTTAAGAATACAATTATGCCCGGAATTACACAAATGATAACACAATCATAAGACGCAGTGGCATCGGAAAATAACAGTTTGTAGTCACATGACCAATGCACCATCAAGTAGACGTGATATTTGATGTTCTACCAAGCCTGAATTTGTCGCAGTGTATCAGAAGACATCGACTGATTAAGTTTCTACTTGACATCAGCAA
Source organism: Spisula subtruncata (assembly GCA_963678985.1). Lineage (NCBI taxonomy): Eukaryota > Metazoa > Mollusca > Bivalvia > Venerida > Mactridae > Spisula > Spisula subtruncata. Next base: position 44,326,039 of record OY787667.1, on the reverse strand, counting down.
TTGATTTCTGCTGTAACATAACTTTAACACATATAATGCAACATACGAGGGTCATTCAATAAATTCGTGGACTGGACTCATCATTTTAACACACATTGATCCAGACATAAACTAAGTGTATCAAACTAAACTACAGCCTTTCTGACACAAGTGCAGTAAATTTCGCTGGAAACGGGGCGTTTTTAACGAAAATATCGCTAAAACAAAACTATCACATTACCACAACCACCACACAGCGCAATTATATTCTGACGTCGGCGACGTTATTGACGTTTTGCTATTTCTCAAATGGTAAACCCGAAATTAAATTATGTCATTCATATGGAACTAAACATAATTATTTTAGTTGTATATTATTAAATATATCTACCACAATATTTTTATGTATTAAAAGTTATGGATTAAACTAGACTTAATGGTTGTATGTTAAATTGAAACGCTTCATATATTTTGACTGACGTTTCCTTAAACGTCCCGGCGTTTGCAAAATTCGTCCGACCCCTACATATGGGTTTTAAGACCCCGCTGCTCTTCAAAAATAGATTTTGCCACTAAACCACAGTAAAACTGAATACTGCATGTTCTCTGTTTGCTCTCATTAGAACATCTAGTGTGTTTGGTGTGTATTTCCAAGACAAGTACGCAATTTAATAGTTGCACGAATTTCCTTGCGTAAATTCATCGGCATTTTGACGTAAATCAAAACGTGACAGGCATAGATCAAATACTTCCAAATTCAAACTGAAACGTCCAAATATTTTAAATAAGTTCAAGAAATCTTTAGATACTATCTTGCAATAATCTGGCAAACTTATGGGAATGTAAATGAATTAGTTCGGAATTGATAACTAGTTGAACTAGTGAAAACTGTACATTACGTCGGTCGGGGGTGGTAGCGCGTTACTATGGCAATATAACAGCTGATGCCATGCTACTGTGTTGAATAATCAAAGATAAAATTTTACCTAAGGTAGGTAATAGATAGATGTTTATAATGATATAAGAAATTATTATTTAATCATAAATGTGAGTAAATGACAACGCTTGTCTACGAATATATTGAATGCCCCTCGTATTAT